>CM030368.1:214100319-214182819 GCA_017893485.1 Hemerocallis citrina
AAATATCTGAAAATTCTGGGTTCTCAATGGATTTGAATCTAAGCCCAAACGAATTCAAATTACAGTTATTTCAATATTGGGTTGATATCAATCTACTGGTTATATCAAACAAAGGGTGATAAAACGGCCGTAACGGGCAATATATATTGGTTGTAATGGGTCTTATAACAGTTGTAACGGGTAAAAAACGTTATCCGTTTTCTAAAGTCCATTTCGGTAATGGTAACCTAGAGAAAATGTGTCACTTTATTTCAAAAAACAAAAAACAAAAACGTGTCCCTATTAATGAAGCGGTGACGTGTCACCTTCATTTCAAAACAAAAAAAAAAGCTAGAGAAAACATTATAACAGCTGGTATAACAGTTGTAACGACCATTATGTAAAACATTGCTAATGGTTTTGTTTTACTTTGTCATAGGATGTCGAAATAACACGATGTGCATGGAACCGACGTCTAATTCTATGGATCCATATATCACTACTTATATTGTTTTTTTTTTTTTTTGATTTAACTGAGTATCCTCCCTCCTCCTCAGTTGGAAGACTAATCTCAGTCCCGTAGCGAGGCTTTGCAAATGGGCCTAAGATTTGAGGCCCATGGCTACTGGCCACAATATAGTGTTAACCACGGGTTTCGAACCCAGGATCTCGGAGGAGCATACTCCTGGTCCTGGCGTCTCCCAACCACTAGGCCACTATGTTGTGGTTCACTACTTATATTGTTACTATGAACTATTGTATTAGATGAGGAAGAGTTCTTGAATCTCACTGTTAATAATGATTATAACATTTGTTGGAATATAAAGCATCTGTCATATGGTTTCTCATACATTATATTTAAAATTTAATATTATGCCGCCCCAAAATCACAAACTGAAAATCATGCTTGCATGCATACATGCATGCTAAGTTAATGCACAAGTAAGCAAGCTGTGTAACGCCCCGGACCCGGCTCAGCTGCGCACACGGCTATGTGTGCGCGCATGCGAAAGACGAACACAAAACCCTAGCCACACCCACCACAGGTACCATCAAAAGGGGGGTTAACCCATTAGGTAACCTTTCTCATTTGGTTTATCCTATATACACACTCCTACACTTAACTCCATTTTCGATATGGGACTTTCAATCCCACGCCCAAGTGAAGCACCAGCACCCACAACCTTCATGCATGCATTTTTGTCTTGTAGTGCATTTAATTTCCATAGCCCCATAATTCATGCTATAGGCTACACCATTAACCCAATTAATCTCATGGCCCTATAGAAGTCCTATAGGCCAACAACCAATTCATCTCATTATATATATATATATATATATATATATATATATATATATATATAGGGAAAAAGGGGTATCAGCAACTTGCTCATTTAGTAAATAAGCAATTGATGATGTGGCATACATGTGATTGGACAATCTTTAAAAGGGTTAGTTGTTCAATGTATCACATGCATGCCACATAATCAATTGCTCATTTACTAAATGAGCAAGTTGCTCATATCCCTTTTACCCATATATATATTTATATATATATATATATATATACCCGCTTAAGTACGGGGTGTTACACACCCCCCCTTAAGAACTCCGCGCCCTTGCTGAGCCCGAAACTTACAACATGATCCAGGATCCCCTTTCTAGCTGATGTGGAGAAGACTACCCTGATTCTGCTAGTTGTACAGTCCCCTACCCGGGTAAGTTATACCAACCTCGCTCCCTCTCAGGCGTACGTCTTGCACACTCGGTGTCGAAAGTCGGCTCTGATACCATTTGTAACACCCCGAGCCCGGCTCAGCTACGCACGCGGCTACACGTGTGCGCAATACGCAAACAAATAAAATCCTAACAGCTACCCACCACAGGCGTGCTTCACAAAAGGGGCTATAGCCCATTAGGTCCCTAATGATCATTAGCAATTCTAAATAACTCAATTCTCACCCACGATGTGGGACTAACTCCCACATCCCCAAGGCCACGTCACCAAGCACCCATGCAGCCACTTCTTACTTTCAAGCATGCATTCTCCATTTAATGCCATATATATCCTTTGCCCCATAGTAATTCTATAGGCTCCTCATCAAATCCAATTAATCCAAAGCCCCCATAGAAATCCCTATGAGCCAACCTACCACCTTTTTTTCATCTCATATATATATATATATATATATATATATATATATATACCCACTTAAGTACGGGGTGTTACAGTATGCTCATATGCAAACCATGCACACATGTAGTCGTCTGTGCTATTAGAATTTGTCTGACGACAATTTTGAAAATAATATTAAATATTTTACTGGACAAATGCAACATTAATTTATCAAATAGTCAAATTGAAAATTAGAAAACTTTATATCCCAATTTTTTGAGGTAGCTATATGAATCTTTTTTCACTAGTCTGCTCTCTTGATGTCACCTTCCCAGTTTACGAATTTGCAGTGTTTACTACACTGACCCAGTCTCCTTTTACCTGCACATTCTTTATAGTAACTTCAACAATGATCATGCCACTTGAGATTGTCGCAACCTGTGGTGTCCATTGCACATCTGTGCAAAATATATCTTAGACGATCTTCACTAGTCTTCTAATGATGGTAGCTCAAATTTTTTAAACATTTGTTTATTATTCTAATTTCTTCTGAGTTGCTGGCCATTCATCACAACTTTTTCAATTCAGCTACAATTATGGGATTTTCAAATTTTAAAGTCATAAGAAAGCTTGGAAGAAGGAACGGCATAAATTCAATTTCCACATAAAATAGATTCACGAGGGATGTTGAGGAACAATAGAAAAGGATATACAGATCTTAAGAGGCAAGAATTATGAATTCACCTTCAAGCAGTATACAGCAAGACGTCTTCTTGTCTCAGAATTTCCATTTTGAAGATCGGATATTATTGAATGGTGTACATCCTCTTTCTGTTCATCAGAAACCAAAATCAGTAACTAAGTTTAAGAGCCAGAAGAGTAAGAGATGGAGAGGGTTATTCTCCACACATGAGAGGAGCAGCAGCAAAATAATAGATGGTTAATCAAATAAAATATATAAAAGAAAATATAAGACTAAGAGACTGAATTATCAAAATTCAAAAAAAATTGTAGTTGCAAACAACATATATAATACTGGCAATTTTGTACGACACAACTAGTATGACAGTCATGTAGAACCTAACTAATAACCCACTGATCTCTGCAGAATGCTGAGTTGGACAAATGTAAAAAGCAAGTTTGTTAACGAGAGTTTAATGACCATAAACGACAGGTATTTACTTCTCAAGGATATCTAAACAATATTTACATTATCAACACCGACACCTTCCACGACAGTCATTTTAGACAATCTGATAATGAAAATATATAGAGAATCAGAGATTCCTATATATCTTTTGGTAATCTGATGGTACCTTCTGAGCCTGATCCATATCAACATATCCCATTTCAGAAGGCATTCAGTAAACCGGTCAGAGTTTCAACTTTGGTGCTTCATACCAGAAAGAAGCAGACAATTTCAAATAGAAAACCTTCTCAACTTCCCTTAGTCCCCTATGCTACTTCTAGTTCAGGTCAGCGCACCACACCCGACCAAAAAGAAGGAAGAAAATAAGGACAAATAGAAGAAAATGAAGTACAAAAAGATTAATGGGAACAAACTGTGGGAACCAGTAAGAGGTACTCTCCCTACCCAATACCCAGACTCTTAAGTTCCACAAAAAGAGCAGTGAATAAAACTCAAAACAACAAATGCTCACTGATAACAAGGCTTTTCTTTGATAGCAACATGCCTACATTTCATTTATAAATTATAAATATATTTGGCAATGGAAATTCAATCAATAACTCAGAAGGACATGTCAAACATGAATGTTGTTTTATTTAGATTACATTACAAACTAAAAATACATGATCAATAAAATAAAAAAGAGGATACTAACTTGTTCACCAAGAAAGTGCGCAGAAACTGAATTCAAAGAATATGAGCTAAGTTTGTAATCCCTTTGCATTGCCTGTGCAGATATAATGCACAGTTAATTGATTTTAACAAAGTAAATACAGGAAAAGTCAGCTATAGATCAACAAAATCAAGAACAAAGATTTGGACCTGAAGCAAATCAAATTGGACCCTTCCTTCAATAGTGACTTCTTTGCTTTCTCGCACACCATATTGTCTGCACGGAATTATGAGATTTTAACAAAGAACAAAACAGCGGTCACTGATTGCACAAAATAACCAACACGTGAGTGTGCTGGGAATTGGAAAACTTCTTAGAAAAGGATTTGGAACAGCATATAGTAGAGTTTAATGAGTAGAAATAGATGTTTTCTACATAATGACATGGAATCTGAAACCACAATCTCATCACACAATCCAAAAGAATAACCTTGAGGAGAATGTCGTATCTCGCATACGAACTCGACTATTTCTAACACGACCTAGGACGGGAAATTCTGCTATCTTGAGGGCTTCTGCTCTCTGTAAAACAATGATAATTGCAGTTAGTAATACTCAGTTGCTTACTGAAATATAAGGTATCCATAAGTTATAGAAAATTCGAGCACCTCTAGGAGGTATGGAAGATCAAATTTGCAAATATTGTATCCAATTATGATATCAGGGTCAACCTCACGAATTAAATCCTGCATAGTCAGATTAGTTTAGTAAATATACACTCTTGAAACATAAACTGTGCTCAATCGGTGACCGTGTGTCATATAAAAATTAGACCCCTTACCCGAAATACCAATAAATAAATAAAAAATCCCCCACTGGTATGATATTGGAAACTAGAGCTGTATAACTCTCAGATCAATAAGAGGTGGAAATATATTCATAAATCTAAAATTTATAAGGACCAACCATATTCTTGAACAATGCAAAGCCTAGCCTTAGTGAAGATAACATATGCAGCACAATTCACAATAAGGTCTGTAAGACAGATTAAGCAAATTTACAAACTTCTATCAAACTGCCAGCTGCCATCCAATAATCTTGCCTAACATTACTCACATAGGCAAGTTGAGAAATAGGAACCAGAATTGATTGTCTATTTAATAATCACAAATTGATTCCAAAGATTATTCGTTTCCCAGGAATAGGTACAAATGTTTGAATTGCCAAGTCAGATGGGGACAGTTGATATTTCACAAAATTTAAGAAAATAAAATTACATCAAAAATTTTAATTCCAATTTGAGCACTTTTAAGTTAGAGACCAAAGGCCAAAAAAATAATTATGACATGTCACCCTTTTGCTTCTGCTTATTAAAATATGTTCCATTGGTTTCTGGTCCTGACACAATGACATGATCACCATCTGAGTTATCAACCTCTAAACCTTCCGAAAAGTATAACCATAATCATTGTTTTCGATTCACCATTCTCACAATAGGACCTGATTAAATTACTTCCCTCATTTAGATCATATAATTGTGGGCTATATAGTCCACAGTTTTCGACCATTTTCGTCAAATTTTGTATTTCACTGTTTTGGCCTAATTTTGTGAGTTATATAGTCCACAGTTTTTTGCCAATTTCAGAAATTATATATTTTAGTGTTTTGACCTCATTTTTATGGGGTTATAGTCAACAGTTTTTGTCAAATTTCGTATTTCAATGGTTTGACCTCATTTTGTGGCCAATTTCGTGAAATTCCGTATTTCATTGTTTTGGCTCCATTTTGTAGTCCACAGTTTTAGATCAATTTCGTGAAATTTTGTATTTCACAGTTTTGACCTCATTTTGTGAGTAGTCAACGGTTTTTGGTCAATTTTGTGAAATTTCGTATTTTAGTGTTTTGGCCTCATTTTGTGGGGTATAACTCAACAGTTTTCGTCCATTTTTATCAAATTTAGTAATTCAATGATCAGATCTCATTTTGTGGACAATAATTTGCACTTTTCGGCCAATATCGTGAGATTTCGTATTCCACTGTTTTGACCTTATTTTGTGGGCTATAGTCCACAAATTTCGGTCATTTTCGACAAATTTCGTATTTCACTGTTTCAGCCTCAAGATGTGGGCTATATAGTCCTCAGTTTTCGGCTATTTTCATGAAATTTCGTATTTCACTATTTTGTCTATTTTGTGGCCTATAGTCCTCAGTTTTCGGCTATTTTCATGAAATTTCGTATCACTTTTTGACCTTATTTTGTGGGCTAGTTCACAATTTTTTGCCATTTTGGTCAAATTTCGTATTTCAATATTTTTGCCTCATTTTGCAGGTAGTCCACAGTTTTTGGCTATATTCATGAATTTCATATTTCACTTTTTAGGTCTCATTTTGTGAGCCAGAGTCCACAGTTTTCTGACATTTTCGTCAAATTTCGTATTTCACTATTTTGGGCTATATAATCCACCATTTTCAGATATTTTTGTTAAATTTTGTATTTCACTATTTTTGCCTCATTTTGTTACCTACAGTTCAGAATTTTCGGTCATTTTCGTGAAATTTTCTATTTCACTATTTTGGTCTGATTTTGTAAAATATCGTCCATAGTTTTCGTTCATTTTCGTGAAATTTTGTAGTTCACTGTTTTGGCCTTCTTTGGTGGGCCAGTCCATAGTCTCCGGCCATTTTCGTCCATAGTCTCCGGCCATTTTCGTTAAATTTCTTATTTCACTATTTTGGCCTATATTCTGGGCTATAGTCCACCGTTTTCGAACATTTTTGCAAAAAAAATTGTATTTCACTATTTGGCCTCAATTTGTAGCCTAAAATCCACAATTTTCGGTCATTTTGTATATCACTATTTTGGCCATATTTTCAAGCCGATAGTCCACATTTTTCTAGCAATTTTGTGAAATTTCAAATTTCATTGTTTTGGCTCATTTTGTGATCTCATTTATAGCTCAGAGTTTGCTACCAAATTTTGTAATTCTCCGTTTGAGCCTTATTTTGTGGGGTATAGTCTACAATTTTCGAGCACTTTCATCAAATTTCGTATTTCACTATTTTAGCCTCATTTTGTGTTCCATGGTCGACAATTGTCGGTCATTTTCGTGAAATTTCGTATTTCACTGTTTTAGCCTCATTTAGTAGGTCAAAGTCGACAGTTTTCTGCCATTTTCGTCAAATTTCATATTTAACAATTTTAACAACATTTTGTGGGCTATAGTCAACAATTTTCATCCATTTTCGTGAAATTTCATATTTCACTATTTTGTCATCATTTCACAATCTTCTGCAAATTTCATGAAATTTTATATTTCACTGTTTTCTGCCATTCATTATTTTGGCCTTATTTTGTGAACCCACAATTTTCTGTCATTTTCGTCAAATTTTGTATTCCACTGTTATGACTCATTTTGCGGGCTAGTCCACAATTTTCGGCATATTTCGTAAAATTTCGAATTTCACTGTTTTGTTCATAAATTGTGGGCTATAGTACATAGTATCTGGCCATTTTTGTCAAAATTTGTAATTTCACTGTTTTGGCATCTTTTGTGGGTTGTCCACTATTTTCAGTCAATTTTGAAAATTTTCGTATTTCACTATTTTGGCCTCAATTTTGTGGGCATACCATAGTTTTTGGCTATTTTCGTGGAATTTCGTATTTCACTATGTTTGACCTTATTTTCCAGGTTATAACAATTTTTCGTCATTTTCGTCAAATTTCGTATTTCACTTTTTTTGCCTCATTTTGTGTGCCATATTCCACCATTTTAGGTCATTTTCGTCAAAATTTCGTATTTCACTATTTTCTGATAATTTCGTGGAATTTTTTATTTCACTGTTTTGGACTTATTTTGTGGGCTGTCGTCCATAGTTTTCGGCCATTTTCGTGAAATTTGAAATTGCAATGTTTTGGTCTTACTTTGTGAGTTCACAGCTTTATGTCATTTTCGTCAAATTTCGTATTTCATTATTTTGGACTCAGTTAGGGGGCTATAGTCCACATTTTACGGCAATTTCGTGTTCACTATTTTGGCCTCAGTTTATTGGCTATAATCAACAGTTTACAGCAATTTTCATGAAACTTTGTATTTTATTATTTTGGTCTTATTTTCTGGGCTATATAGTCCACATTATCCGGTCATATTCGTCAAATTTCATATTTCACTATTTCGACCTCAATTTGTGGTCTATAGTCCACAATTTTCGAACATTTTTGTGAAATTTTGTATTTCACTATTTTGGCCATATTTTCAAGCCGATTACTACACAGTTTTCTCTCAATTTTGTGAAATTTCGTATTTTTGTGACCTCATTTATAGTTCACAGTTTTGTGAAACAGTCCACAGTCATTTTCGTCAAATTTCGTATTTCACTATTTTGGCCTCATTTTATAGGTTATATAGTTGCCAATTTCAGAAATTATGTATTTTAGTGTTTTGACATCATTTTGTGGGATATAGTTGACAGATTTGCCTCATTTTGTGGGATATTGTTGTATTTCAATGGTTTTGGCCCAATTTGGCCAATTTTCTGGGATCGATAGTTTGGCCAATTTTGTAGGCTATATTCCACTATTTTATGCAAATTCCATGAAATTACGTATTCCATTGTTTTGTCCTCATTTTGTGAGTTAAGAAATTTTGTATATGGCAAATTTAAGAAATTTCATATTTTAGTATTTTGGCCTCACTTTATGGACTATATTCGATAGTTTTCGGTCATTTTCGTCAAATTTTGTATTTCAATGGTTTTGCCACATTATGTATGCCAATTTCGTAAAAAAAATATTGCACTATTTTGTTCCCAATTCGTAGGTTATGGTCCACAATTTTTGGCAAATTCCATGAAACTTCGTATTTCCCTGTTTTTGCCTAATTTTGTGGGTTAATTAACTGCTTTCGGCCAATTTCGAGAAATTTCATATTGCACTTTTTCGACCACATTTTGTGGACTATAATCCATGATTTTCAGTCATTTTCGTCAAAATTTTGTATTTCACTATTTTTGCCAAAAAAATTTGGGCGTTTTCGGCCAATGTGTGAAATTTTGTTTTTCACTATTTTGGACTCCGTTTGTCGGTTATAGTCCACGGTTTATGGCCAATGTCGTGACATTTCGTATTTCACTGTTCTTCCCATATTTTATAGGCTAGTCTACAGTTTTATGCCATTTTAGTCAAATTTCGTATTTCGCTTTGACCTGATTTTGGGGGTCACTGTTCTTCCCATATTTTATAGACCAGTCTAGAATTTTCTGCCATTTTAGTAAAATTTTGTATTTCACTGTTTTGGCCTAATTTTGGGGGTCATAGTCCACAGTTTTCAAATTTTCGTATTTCCCGATTTTGGTCTCATTTTGTGGATTACAATTCAAAGTTTTCTGCCTATTTTGGCCTTATTCGGTGGATCATAGCCCACAATTTTCAGTCATTTCGTCTAATTTTGCACTTCATTTTTTTGCCACATTTTGTGGCTATAGTTCATAAATTTGGCCATTTTTGGGGGCCATTGTCCAAAGTTATTTGCCCATTTTGTGAAATTTCATATTTTACTGTTTTGGCCTTATTCAGTGGATCCTAGTCCACATTTTTTGGTCATTTTCGTCAAATTTCACACCACATTTTTTGCCTCATTTTGTGGGCTATAGTTCATAATTTTGGCCATTTTTGGCGCCATAGTGCACAGTTTTCGCCATTTTAAAGAAATTTAATATTTTCCTATTTTGGCCTCATTTTGTGGATTACAATTCACAGTTTTCTGCCAATTTCGTAAAATTTCGTATTTCACTGCTTTGGCCTTATTCAGTAGATCATAGTCCACAATTTTAGTCATTTTCGTCAAATTTCTACTTCATTTTTTGCCTCATTTTGTGGCTTATAGTTCATAATTTTCAGTCATTTTCGTCAAATTTCGTATTTCATAGTTTTGGCCATTTTTGTGGGCTATATTCCAGAATTTTCGGGCGTGAAATTTCGTATTTCACTATTTTAGACATTTTCTAGCTTATGGTCCACATTTTTCTGTCAAAGTTTGTGAAATTTCGTATTTCACTATTTGTGGCCTCATTTATAGGGCACAACTTTCTACCAAATTTTATGAAATTTCATATTTCACTGTTTTGACCTTATTTGAAAAGCTATAGTCCACAGTTTTTTTTACCAAATTCAGATATTTTGTATTTTAGAGTTTTGACCTCATTTTGTGAGGCTATAGTCGACAGTTTTCAGTCATTTTCATCAAATTTTGAATTCCAATGGTTTGATCTCATATAATGGGCAAATTTCGTGAAATTTCGTATTCCACTATTTTAGCCGTATTTTGTAAGCTAGTCCACAAATTTCGAACAATTTCGTGAAATTTCGTATTAACTGTTTTGGTCTCATTGTGCGGGTTACAGTCCACAGTTTTTGGCAAATTTAGTGAAATTTGGCATTTTTGTGTTTTGAGCTCATTTTATAGGCTATAGTCGACAGTTTTCGGATATTTTCGTTAAATATCGTATTTCAATGAATCAATGATTTGGCCTTATTTTGTAGGCTGCAGTTCACAATTTTTAGCCAATTTCGTAAGATTTTTCATATTTCATTGTTTTGGCTTCATTTTGTGTGCGTCAACAGTTTTCGGTCATTTTCGCCAAATTTTGTAATTCACTTTTTTGGTCTCATTTTGTGGCCTGTAGTCTACAATTTTTTGGTAATTTTTGTAAAATATTGTATCACTTATTTGGCCTCATTTAGTGGGCTATATGTCAACAGGTTTTCAGTTATTTCCGTAAAAAATCATAATTCACTGTTATAGCCATAATTTCTAGTCTAGTCCACAATTTTCCGGCAATTTTCTGAAATTTCATATTTCACTTAGTTGGTCCCATTTTGTGCGATATAATCCACAATTTTCGCCTATTTTCACGAAATCTATAGTACACAATTTTTTGTCAATTTTGTGAAATTTCGTTTTTCACTTTGTAGGCTAGTCCCAGTTTTCGGCCATATTCGTCAAATTTTGCTTTTCATTGTTTTGGCCTCATTATGTGGGCTATAGTCCATAGTTTTTTTGCCAATTTTGTCAAAATTCGTTGGCCTTATTTTGTGGGCTACAGTTCCTAGTTTTTGCCATTTTCGTCAAATTTCTTATTTCACAGTTTTGACATCATTTTGTGGGTTATATTTCACAGCTTTCAACTATTTTCGTGAAATTTCGTATTTTACTTATTTAGCCTCATTTTGTGGGCGTTAACAATTTTCTATCAATTTCGTGAAATTTCGTATTTCACTGTTTTGACATTATTTAGTGAATCACAGTTTGCAATTTTCGATCATTTTCGTCAAATTCGGTGTTTAACTATTTTGACCTCATTTTGTGAGCTATAGTCTAAAGTTCACAGCAAACATCATGAAATTTTGTATTTCACTATTTTGGCCTCATTTTATTTTGACCTCATTTTGTGGCGTATAGATAGTGTTCGGCAATTTTTGTGAAATTTCATATTTCACTATTTTGGCCACATTTTGTGGACTAATTCACAGTTTTCGATCAATTTCATGAAACTTAATATTTCACTGTTTCGGCCTTATTTTGTGGGTTATAGTATCTAGGCATTTTCATCGAATTTTGTATTTAACTGATTTGGCCTCTTTTGTTTGAATTTTGTATTTAACTGATTTGGCCTCTTTTGTGGAGGCTTTAGTCCACCGTTTTCTACCATTTTTTAAAAATTTTGTATTTCAATTTTTTTGGAATCATTTTATGGCTACTCTACATTTTTGATGCAAATTTCATCAAATTTCATTTTTCATTTTCATCAAATTACGTGTTTCACTGTTTTGGCCTAATTTTGTGGGCATAGTCCACAGTTTTTTTGAGAAATTTCGTATTTCACTATTTTGGCATCATTTTGTGGTCTACAATCCATTTTTCGACTTTTTTCGTGAAATTTTGTATTTTACTGTTTTAGCCTCATTTTGTGGTCTACAGTCCATTATTGTTTTTTGTGCCTTTTTCTTCAAATTTCATATCATTGTTTGGCCTCATTTTGCAAGTTATAGTCCACAGTTTTCGGTCATTTTCATGAACTTTCGTATTTCTCTGTGTTGGCCATATTTTGTGGGCTAATTCACAATTTTCTGCCAATTTTGTGAAATTTCGTATTTCACTGTTTTTGCCTTATTTTGTGTAAGTGCCATCCATAGTTTTCGGTCATTTTTGTTAAATTTCGTATTTCACTATTTTTAGTCTTTGGCCTTTTTTTTTCTGGACTACAATCACTGTTCACGGTTTCATACGAAATTTCATGAAATTTCGTATTTCAGTGTACTAGCCTTATTTTGTAGACTATGTCCACAGTTTTCGACCATTTTTGTCAAATTTTGTATTTCACAGTTATGGCCTCATTTTGTGGAATATATAGTCCACAAATTTTTACTAATTTCAGAAATTATGTATTTTAGTGTTTATTTCATTTGGTGGGCTGTCGTTGACAGTTTCCGACCACTTTTGCCAAATTTCGTATTTCAATGGGTTAGCCTTATTTTGTGGCCAATTTCGTGAAATTACGTAATTAAATTTGGTATTTTACTGTTTTTGCACCATTTTGTAGGCTATATAGTCCACAATTTTTAGACAATTTCGTGAAATTTTGTATTGCACCTTATTTTGTGGGCTATTTCGTAAGATTTCGTATTTCACTGCTTTCAACCATTTTCATCGAATTTTGTATTTCACTATTCTGGGGTCAAATTGTGGGCTACAACCCACAATTTTGATATTTTTGTAAAATTTCATATTACACTTTTTTAACCTCATTTTGTTGCCTATAGTCTACAGTTTTCACCATTTTTGTGAAATTTCGTATTTCATTGTATTGGCCTCCTTTTGTGGGCTAAAGTCCAAATTTCGTATTTGATCTGATTTTGTGGGATATATAGTCAACAATTTTCGACGATTTTCGTAAAATTAATTATTTCACTCTTTTGGCCAAATTTTCTAGACTAATCCACAGTTTTCTCCCATTTTCGAGAAATTTCGTATTTCATTATTTTGGCCTCATTTTGTGGACTATAGTCTACAATTTTCAGCTAATTTCGTCAAATTATGTGTTTCATTGTTTTGGCAAGTTTTCGGCAGTTTTTATAAAAATTCGTACTCGCTGTTTTGGCCTCATTTTGTGGGCGTAGTTTATAATTTTCGGCAAATTTTGTGAAATGTCGCATTTCACTGTTTTGGCCTTATTTTGTGGGCTAGTCTACAGTTTTCGGTATTTTTTGTCAAATTACTTATTTCACTATTTTGACCTTATTTTGTTGACTATAGTTCATAGTTTTCAACCAATTTCGTAAAATTTCGTATTTCACTGTTTTATCCTTATTTTGAGGGCCATTGCCCATAATTTTCGATCATTTTCATCTTTTTTGTATTTTACTGTTTTGGTCTCTTTTTGTAGGTATTTTTTTAAAATTTCGTATTTCACTGTTATCGCCTTATTTAGTTCCTTATAGTCCACAATTTTTTGTCAATTTCATGAAATTTCATATTTCATTTTTTGGTCTAATTTTGTAGGCAAGTCCACAATTTTCGGTCATTCTCCTGAAATTTCGTATTTCATTATTTTGGCATCATTTTGTGAATTATAGTCTACAATTTTTGTTCATTTTCGTGAAATTTCGAGTTTCACTATTTTGGCCTCATTTAATGGGCCAGAGACGACAGTTTTTTGTCATTTTCGTCAAATTTCATATTCATTATTTTAACCTCATTTTGTGGGCTGTAGTCGTGAAATTTCGTATTTCATTATTTTGGCATCATTTTGTAGGCCTTCACAATTTTCTGCCAATTTCACAAAATTTCGTATTCATTGTTTTGAAATCAGAGAGCACAGTTTTTTTGCCACTTTCGTCAAATTTCGTATTTCACTGTTTTGGCCTCATTTTTTTGGCTATAATCCACAATATCCGGTTATTATCATTGAATTTCATATTTCACTATTTTTAACTCTGTAGTCCACTGATTTTTTATCATTTTTGTAAAATTTCGTATTTCATTATTTTAGCCTCAATTTGTGGGCTTCACAGTTTTCAGCCACTTTTGACAAATTTCATATTTCACTGTTTTGACCTTATTTTGTGGGTTATAGTCCACAATTTTCTGTCATTTTCGTTAAATTTCGTATTTCACTGTTTTGGCTTCATTTTTTTTGCTATAGTCCACAATATCCGGCTATTATCATCGAATTTCATATTTCACTGTTTTTAACTCTACAGTCCACTGATTTTTGATCATTTTTGTAAAATTTCGTATTTTATTATTTTAGCCTCAATCTGTGGGCTTCACAGTTTTCAGCCAACTTTGTGAAAGTATTTCACTATTTTGACCTTATTTTGTAGGATATAGTCGCCCACAATTTTCTGCCAATTACGTGAAATTTCGTATTTCATTGTTCTTGCCTCATTTTATGGCCTCATTGTAGTTTACAATTTTCTAACAATTTCGTATTTTACTGTTTGGGCCTTATTTTATGGGTTATATCCACATTTTCGTCAAATTTCATATTCCATAGTTTTGGCCTCATTTTGTGACTTCTAGTCCACAGTTTTTGGTCAATTACAAAAGAAATTTATTTTATAGTTTTTGCCTCATTTTGTGGGATGTAGTTTACAGTTTTCGGTCATTTTTGTCAAATTTCATATTTCAATAGTTTAGCTTCATTTTGTGAGTTTACGGTTATTAGCCAATTTCATGAAATTTCGTATTTCACTGTTTTGGCTTCAATTTTCACAGTTTTGGCTAATTTCATGAAATTTCGTATTTCACAATTTTGACACATTTTATGGGGTTATAGTCCACAGTTCTTTGTCAATTTCGCAAGGTGCATCTTAGGGAATGGAGAGCGAGGGGAAGAGGGGTCTCTGTTTTGGCCATATTTTTGGGAGCCACATTTTCTACTATTTTCGTAAAATTTAGTATTTCACTATTTTAGCCAAATTTTTCTAGCCATGTCCACAAATTCTGCACATTTTCGTGAACGTATTTCATTGTTTTGACCTTTATTTTCCGGCTTTTTAGCCATTTTTGTTAAATTTCGTATTTCACTTTTTTACCTTAATTTTTGGGTTAGAGTCTACAATTTTCTATCGTTTTCGTCAAATTACGTATTTCACTGTTTTCACATTATTTTGTGGGCTATAGTTCACAATTTTCTGCCAACTTCGCGAAATTTTGCATTTCATTCTTTTGGGCTTATTTTGTGGGCTACAGTTACTTTTCTGTCAATTTTATGAAATTTTGTATTTTACTGTTTTGGCCCCATTTTGTAGTTTTTAACGCACATTTTTTTACCAATTTCGTGAAATTTCATATTTTAAACTTTTGACCAATTTTTTGTTGTGGGCTATAACCGATAGTTTTCGGTCATTTTCGTCAAATTCTGCATTTCAATGGTCTGGCCTCATTTTGCGGGCTGTAGTTCACAATTTTTAGCCAATTTTGTGAGATTTCGTATTTCACAATTTTTGCCTTATTTTGTGGGCTATAGCTCACAGTTTTCGGTCATTTTTGTCAAATTTTGTATTTTTACACTTTTCAACCACTTTCATCAAATTTTGTATGTCACAGTTTTCAACCACTTTCGTCAAATTTTCGGCCAATCAGTAAAATTTCATATTTCACTCTTTTAGCCTCATTTTGTTGGTTATTGTCCACATTGATTTGCTAATTTCGTATTTCATGTTCTAGCCTTATTTTGTGGTCTATATAATTCACAAATTTCTGCCATTTTCGATAAAATTTCGTATTTCACTGATTATGCCTCATTTTGTGGGTTATAGTCCAGAGTTTCGACTATTTTGGTAAAATTTCGTATTTCATTTTTTACTAGATTTTCTAGCATAGTCACAATTTTTCAACATTTTGTGAAATTTTGCATTTGACTATTTTGACCTCATTCTGTGCCCTATAGTCCACAATTTTCTGTCATTTTCTTGAAATTCCGTATTTCATTTTTTAACTTTATTTTGTAGGCTAAAAGTCCACAATTTTCTGTCATTTTAGTCAAATTTCGTATTTCACTGTTTTTGACATAATCAACGAACATGGTATGATCTTTCGTTAATGGTAGTACATTTTGGTGGGTTCAGGTGTAGTCTGACACCGTAGTGATTTCAGTGTATAAACCCTTCAGTTTTTCAATAAAGTTGAGTCGTTGTCTGCAAAATAATGAAAAAATCCATTAACAAAAGGACACATCCATGCTTTTAACTATATTAAAGCACTTCAGTAGTGACAGCAAAATAAAGGTGAAAAGAAAATAGGGAAAGATAAACCACATACGGCACTCCAAGCATATCTTGGAAAAAGTTTTGGCTAAAATCAATATTAGAATGTTATGGTAACATACTTGTAACCGATCAAATGTTTAATCATGTAATATCTGGCAGTCTATAAAGAACATTGAATATACAGTTATATCTTGGAGTTGAATCTTTGTCTCAGAAACTTAATGGCTGTTAATCGGACTCTTTGTTTCTGGTAAATAATTAGCCCTGAGAATATCAATGAAGTGCACACTCTTTGTTTCTGGTAAATAATTAGCCCTGAGAATATCAATGAAGTGCACCTAATTCATTATACGTAGCAAACTGAGCTAAAACAAAGGTAGAATTAGAACTTACCCTCCAAGCAAGTAAAACTTCCTTTTCTGTTTCAAATGACATCACATCAACACCAACTATGGGAGAGCATAATTTAAGAGTCATCACGTTCCGGATTAACGGATGATCTTCTCCTTGTAGAGTAACTGAGTTCGCTATCTAGTTTGTAAACAAAACAATAAACGAAAGTTAATATCCGATGTGAAACCTAATCATAGTTCATAAGTACTATCTCCTTCCAGGATCCAATACAGTTTTAAATTCATATAATCTTTTCAGAAAGTAAAAACCTGAATAACAGGATCATGAGTAGGCTCTGGAAAGAGTCCTTTGCGACCAGCACACTCAATATCAAAACTAAGTATGCGAAATGGAGCCATTTTAGAGTATTCTCCTTCCGGCACATGACTGATCAATTCAGAATATCTAAACTTGGATTTAAGGAAATAATAAATATAAAAACTATATGCTTAAACTGAATTTGAATCTTAGTTTGTTTGTAAAGGATACAAACAATCTACTTCGAGTTGGCAATAGGACATGCTCCTTGCTGTTTTCTTGTACTTCCCTGCAGGAGCTTCAATCCAATTCCCTCCAACGATGTTACAGTCGATCATGAAACGCAGTGCAAAAAGAATGTTGCTTTCATAAGTAAGGAAAGTCTTTTCACCAAGGCCTTCAATCTTTATGCCTCTTTCTAGAATGCCTGGTAGAATGCCAGAAATATAAGGGTTTAAGTCTTCAAGGTAAGCAAATTGCAGATATACTAGCAAGATATAAGACAGGTTAATCACACCAGTATATGATATATATAGCTACTCTATGCATGAAATCAATAATATCTTAACCCTACATAAAGGGAACAGCTCCCTTGTCATCATATGCTACATAACATATCTGTATAGTTCATTGAAGATTGTTACACAATATGTCCATGAATATCCAGGTGAAATTTGTACTTCTTTCTCGGAAACATCTTTCGGATAGAGTTACCTGATTTACTTAAACATTGAGCTTGAATAATGCCTGTACCAAATTTTTAGGAACATTCCTATGAATGAAAGACATTCCTATGAATGAAAGATGTAGATGTAGTCCGAGCATATTCATTTACTTTTTCAGTACATATACTTTGCAGTTTATTTCCGTGTACCTATTTGTTTTTTCTAAATTGAATTTTCTCTATCTTTAATCACTAATATCCAACACTAGAGACCTTTGATACTTCATGCCTAAAGTCAAAACTAATTTAAAAAAGTTGGCAAGGAATATTTTCAGTATACACAAAAGGGTATGTTTCAAACACACTTGATACAGGTCATTATCATTCCCAGTAATAACTAGTCAAGAAAACAATACTAATCGCTTTATATGAGTTTGGATCTTCAATTTCAAACGGCTGTCAGTCTATTATCATGATCCATAATGGATTTCACGAAAATTTGTAGCTTGTGATACTTGGGGCAGGGAAAAACAGACCATTGAACTTTTTTAACAAATATAAACTTTCATTCTTATGTGCAACAGACTTTAATTGCAACCACGGCTTAAAAAGAACTATAAGACTTCCTTCTGCAAGTACCAACAGTGGTAGTTTCCATACCTGAGACTTAACATGATCATCAAGCTATAAAAATTGTGTAAGTGTTATAATTTCTATGCAAACATTTTCTCTCCCTATTTGTACAATGAGAAGCTAATCAAAAGTAAACAAGGAACGAAAGAAATTCTTTCCTTCTGTTATTTTACCTCGACAACTTGCAACCATTGTAGGCAAAGCCACTACAATCTTAAGAAATGGCTGTGACTGATGCTGCTGGTAGTACATGATGCTCTTCTTGTGAACCAACTCAACTCTTTTAATAAACTTTGGCACATTGCTACTTCTGTTGGACTCCTTCATTCGTACCTAATAATCATACAACACTGAAATTAGAACTCCAACCTCATTTACATTGGGAAATGGCTGACATATTAGAATATACTTTAAAGCTTACTAGAGCCTAATTTATTGCAAATTACCCCAACCCTACAGTTGTTATATACAAATACCCAAGCTTTTCTTTAGCCTTCACTTACATATAAACATAACAAAGGACGCAAAATGACGATGATACTCACCTTTTTATATCCCTATATTTTCATCTAAAATGGAGAGGCATAGATCATTGCAGAGGGCAAAACAGAGGTCAAAGTACTTCACAATTAAACCTGGTAAACTTTACTCTACAGCATGTCAGCAACAACAAGAGGCCTTTATCCCAAATTTCTAGAGTTGGCTACATGAAACCATCTTCTCCACTTAACTCTACCAGTATCATGCACGTGCGATGCACGTGGAGAGGAATGAAAAGGACCCAAAAAAAATTTATAATGCACATGCGACGCACGCGGTGGGGAATGAAAAGGGGAAAAAAATACCAACACGTGCGATGCACGTGGAGGGGAATGAAAAGGACAAAAAAAACCATAATGCACGTGCGATGCACGTGGAGGGGGATGGAAAGGAAAAAAAAACAAAAAGCCAACACGTGCGGTGCACGTGTTGACAAAATGACAAAATGACAAAAAAAAAATGGTGACAAATGACACTAAGCCCTTCTCCCATTATAATAGTAGAGATTGAGGGCCCTCTCCTTAGTCAAATTAACACTAATAATTGATAGCTTCAAACCTAGTCCATTTGGGTCTACCTTTAGTCCTTTTACACCCCTAACTTCCACCTACCACTTTTTCCTAATTGAGGTGGTTGTCGGTCTTCCTTGTATGTGTCCAAACTACCTCAATCAGTTCTCCCGCGTTTTATCTTCAACCACTACTTTCTTTCTTATGCATTCAATTCTTTTCTTTTTATCGTTAACGGTGGGTTGAAAGCCCCCCACATTTCATTAAAAAGAATTTAACAAAACAAACAACCAAAAATAAGGATTGTGAAATTCATGAAACCCAACAGGCTAGATTATGAAACTCAGACAAAAATATAATACAACAAAATCTTATTTTGTCTTTTAGTGTGCTTCCGCTCATCAACGTTTAAAATCCTCATTTCAACTACATGCATTTTATGAACACTAAACTTTACACTACATTCTAATGAGTTCACCATAAAAAACTGTAAACCCATTGCATATAGCAACAATCACAACCTCTAGCGTCTTCTGAAACTCCGAAATATCATCTGCCCGCATTCCCGCAGGGCAACTGATGTAGAAATACGGCTCGAAACCATGAACATGGCAACACACACTGTGACCTACACACACAAATACCCCCAACTTCCATCATTCCCCCATCCAATTTAAACAAAATCCAAAAAATAAACAATATTTACCTTCTTTCGTCACCCCGAATATCCTCAGAATCGCGGCAGGCCCCGAAGAATTCGGCAGCAGAATCTTGTGGCTCTCCCCAATTATGTAATCAATATCCAACTGCTGGAAAACTACACCCAGAACAAAAAAGATTCAATCTTTACTGCACCAATCTCAAAGCAACCGAAAACTACACCACCACAAAGCAATCGAAGAGGGTTAGGGTTTCCATACCTATGTTTTGAGATTCGGAGAGGAAATCAGTTGAAAGCGACGGCCGCCGCCATTTGGAAAGGCGGGAAGCGAGGGCTTGGTCGCGAAAGAGGATCAGGGATTCTTCTTCGTCTTCCTGGAACTTGATTAGGGTTTCTTCTAAGAACACGTCCACGTCTTCCATCTCGTCCTCGCTAGGGTTAGGGTTAAGGTTTTGGAGTCGCTTCGAAGGAGGATTCGATTCGGCGGTCGGCGGTGGGCCCCGCCTTTTGTTCGAAGCTCCGGCCATGGCGGCGACTTGAGGAGAGAGAAAGTAGAGAGAGGGAGCGAAGGAGATTGGAGGGAATTTTCCCGCCAATTGGGGTTAGGGTTTTATAGGGGAAGGGATTTGGGGGTTTGGAATGGATTTATCGAGTTGACTGAACCGGTACCGGTTTATTTTCGCGGTTCAGAATTTTTTTATTTATTTTGCATATATGTCCCTGATAAGTATTGTATTTACTTATTTATTCTTCGCAATTTTGTATTTGTATGTATTGTAGATAGCGTAAAGGTTGGTAAGTTACTCAATTTTTTATCTAGATGTCAAGTTTTTCAACTTAATCGTGGATAGACTTTCGGTAAGGATAAACATGAACTTACATTGTGACACACACCGACCCTGACTCATTTATTTTTTTTACTTTCGGATATTGTTATCTTCATCAAACAACAATAACTCAGGTTATTTTTATCAACAAAAAAACAATAACTCAGGTTATTAGTTAGAATATCATGTTTTCAAACAGAAAACAATAATAATTGTAAATTTGGTTCGGTCCATACTGAATAATTAAGAATAAATAAGTTACAGATAAAACATATATCAATTGTGATTTGTTAAACAAAATACAGAAAGAAACAGAGGTCGTAGTTGAGAAGTGCGGCCTATGTTATCATTTTCTACTTATAAGTAAAAAGTAAAATAAAAAATATATATAACTGAGGGTGCAGTTCCCAACTTCGACCTATATTTCATCTTTTTTAACTTACAAAAATTTGTCTAAGTCTCCAGGTATCTTTAACCCAAATATGAATGAACTAATGTTGTAATTGGGAACTGCGACATCGAAAAGAGAGAAAAACATTGACGAGGCCACAATTGGAACTGCAGCCTCATAATTGAACAGGCCACAGTTCGGTACTGCAGCGATCTATATTCGGAATTAGTTTCGAAATATACCTATTTCATAAATTAATTTTAAAAATAGACCTATTCCGGGAAAAAAATCCATTTACCCAGGGTAGATAAATATAGACGAAAAAAGAGCGTAGATGAAGGTATATACGAATTTGTGGGGGTAAATAATATACTAAAATTATGGATTTTTTTGCAAAATGATCCACTTTTTGAAATATTTACCAAACTCACCTCCATTTTCGAAACTATTTACAAAATTGACATGCTTGTTCTTTCAAACAGCGAGTGTAGTTCTATGATTTTCTCAAACACTTAGAGAAATTTTGAATATGCAATTTGTATCTGAAATTTTGACTTTTTTGTTTTGTTTCTTTCATAATTACTAAGAGTTGGACTTAATGTTATGAATGTGTCTTTGTTGAGGAAGTGTTTCATTGCTGGTGGAGAAGTAATGAAATGTCTTTTGGGAAGTAGAAATATGGAGCATGGAGATGGGTTATGTCCCAACACTCCACAAGGCCACAGAAGCCCAACACTCTAGTTACAATATTAGAGATGGGTTATGTTCATTAGGAGTCTGTCTCAATTATAGTCTCACAGAGTGCATGATAATTGTCATTGAATGCGAATTTTTTGATTGGTGTGAATGAAAGATGAAAAGCATGTGTAATACATTCCAACTGTCTAGTTATAATAATTGGGTATTGACCGTCGTAGGATGGAAAGTATAGGGAAGCGCTTCAGAAATGGGAGGCTGCAATTCAGTTAATGCCCGGAAAGGCGAAACTACATGAACAGAAAGCACAGGTGTTGCTTGAGAACGGAGATACGTGGAGTGCTTTAAAAGCAGCTACTCGTATGTACATGAATCCTCTTATTTCACTTGGAAGTTTATGCATTTGTTAGTTTAGTTGTTTGGTAAACATAATTCTTAGCATTCTATGAAATAATAAGCTTGTAAATTTGTTTGGGAAAAAGGGGTATGAGGAACTTGCTCATTTAGTAAATAAGCAATTGGTGATGTGGCATACATGTGATTGGACAATCTTTAAAAGGGTTAGTTGTCCAATGTATCACATGCATGCCACATAATCAATTGCTCATTTACTAAATGAGCAAGTTGCTCATATCCCTTTTACCCAATTTGTTTTTATATTGGCATGAACTTTTATTGAGTTCTCTCTGAACGATAGGTTGCAGAACATTATGTCGGCTGTCTTTACTGTTGATGTTGTGGAAGAATCGTGTCTATTTATGAATGTACATCCAAATTTGAGGCTATGGGAAAGGTGTTAGTTAGGGTCCATTCCATTTGACAGGTTCACCATCAACTCCATTGGTTAAAATTTACAGTAAGAAAGTTTTGCCAAGATTGCGTACTGAACTATCACAGAGTTCATGATTGTGAAACGGGGGATCATCTATTCACGACTTGCCGGTATGCTGTACCGTTATGGGAGGACCTAATACAAAGATTCAATATTTTTGGCCCTATACCAGACTCGGTTGAGTCTGCTTCGGGAGGTTGGAGGGAGCTCTATGTTCGTTACACAGACACAGAGCCATGGGGGATTGGGATAGCGGCAACCTGTTGGGCTATTTGGCTAGAAAGAAATAATAGAATATTTAGACCCACACACAGACATCTTGCGCATCAACAGTTATTAGTTTTAATCAAGGCTAATATTCTATTTTGGATCAACACGGCAGGTAAGGAGGCGAATAAAAGAATCAGGGATATATATGAGGAGGTGGAGGTTCCTGTTAACGCCGAACATGCGGAAGATAGGGAAGGGCAACGGGAAGTCGAATGATAGGCAGGAGTAGCTGGACCTGGGCACTTGCTGGTGGATGTTTCTTTCTTTTTGTGGGGTGCGTTTTGTGGTTTTGGGAAGGGAAGTTTTGGTTTGGCTCGTTTCTGTTCGGGCGGTGAATGAGTGTCATATCCCAGCATGTTGGGCAACATGAAAGCCATTCACCTTCACATGGTTATTTGTTTCGTTTAATATCTTATTAATGGAATGCAGGGGGTTTGTTTTCAACCTCACTGTTCTTTGATAATAAAAAAAACTATCACAGAGTTCAGATCCCTTGATTGTGGACCAAAACGTGGCTCATAAGATCAGAAGGTTCATCATGTGAAAGGTAAGATCAAATGGGAGGACATAGGTTTGGATCAGTCTTGTTATCGACCACAAAGTGTTGTCTGTGTATATATTTCCAGTATTACTCAACATAATGAATTTTTGAAAAATTTTATTATTCATAAAATTGTGAACCTTGTCGATCTATATCGTTCAATTTACAAACATAATACACCATGAGAAAACAAATAAGCTTAAAGTATATTTGAAGATGAAGTGTAAATAATACATTGTGTATATATAGACTGTATAGTTATTTTTACAGCATGTACTATTGAATTGAGTTATACCTGTCTTTTCTTGCATTTTAAGCCACATGCATTGCAGAGCGTGCCTCGTCCATCAGGACCCCGTCTCCATCGAGGCGTGTCGTCTACCCCGCAGGAGCTACATGTTCTCTTCGTCTCAGGAGGTTCTGAAGCGTCATGACCCTCTAAAGCTGAAACTGCAAGTTTTACAGACTGCGATTGCGTTTGCCTGCACTTTCTCCCCGTCTTCTTCAGCATTTGAGAACTGCCAGTTGCTTCCACTGCTTTCTCATCTGAACTTGGCGTATCATGCTTCTTGATTGCTTCGGTCTTACATAAATCAGAACTGGAAGAACTATCCACAAACCCACTACTCTTCCTAGGTCTTCCACGGCTCGTCGTGGATTTGCCATGACCAAGAATCGTTGCTTTTGTAGTAGATGTAGGCTCGATGCTCTTCTCTCTCTTTTCTTTTGCTGCACCATCTGTGTCTTCTTGACTGATACTCTTCGCAGTTTCTGTAGGATCGGTACCCTTCTCTCTCTTTTCCTTTGATGCACATTCACTATCTTCTTGGCCGGTATTCTCATTCTTGATTGTAGGTTGTGAAAAAAGATTTGGATACATCGACATAAGCTGAAAGTCATGCTCTGCCAATATGTCGATGCTTGACAGAGGATCGTCAGGAACGCAGAGTGGCTGATGTAGTAGATCTTCTTCATTGCGAAGTATCTCATCGAGCTCTGGGCAGTCAAAGAAACTATCATCGAGTGGGAACCCGGCAGTGCTTCTGAGAACCATAGTAGCTGTTGTTCTGCGCAGGGTTTTGTTGTTCTTTGGAGGGAGAGAACAGAGGCTTGAATCTTTCAAGGTTTGCCAATAAGAAGTTCTTGATTCTCAAGAAATAAAATTTCAGGTCTTTTAAAGAGAAGCTGTTAACCTACCAAGAGTTTATATAGTACGAAAAAAAAGAGAGAAAAACTTGAATTTAGGGGATTTTCAGAAACATTTTTCATACACAAACCTTGTTCTGATATGCTATTCAATGTACGAACATAGTATGCAATGAGCGAAAATAAATAAGCTTGAAGTATATTTGAAGATGAGTACTGTAAATTGTGCTGAGGGCTGCAAACGCTCAGAGTCGAGCCGAATACCTTGAGGCTCGAGCTCGGCTCGTTTATGTATCGAGCTCACTTTCAAGCTCGAGCTCGACACGAGCCGAGCTTTGACCGAGTTCGAGCTGAATATTCGCGAGCTTCTGCCTAAAACCCATGTACCTTCAAGCTCGAGCTCGGCTCGTTTCCGTATCGAACTCGACACGAGCAGAGCTTTGACTGAGCTCGAGCCAAGTACCTCGGTTCGTTTGCAGCCCTTTATTTTATTTTGTGCATTGTGTATTTACAGACTGTTTACTTCTTTCTGTAATAACCATAGTGGTTGTTCGACGTAGGGTTTTTTTTTAAATAAAAAAACGAACTGATATATCATCATATATAAATCATACTCAACAGCTCGCCAATCTGGGCTATTTGTTTTTACCAACAATCTGCTCTATTGATTAGGTAACAGTTAGATTTATTAGGCACCTGGAACCCTTCGTTCAAACAACCGCTTGACATAGGCTCTCAGCTCAGACTTACGGAACTTTAGGCGTACATCTTCAACACTGGAATTGGCTGCTCCCAGGGTCCTGATAAAAAATCCTGGAGAGTGGAGAAGAACAGCAAGTTCACGGTTCGCTCTATGTACAAGCGCATCCATTTTAGGGGTTATACCCCAAAGTGGGCGGCCATCATCTGGAAAACGAAAGCCCCGCTAAAAATCAAAGCTTTCTTATGGTTGACACTTAATGATGCAATCCTGACTAGAGAAAACCTCACTAAGCGCCAACCGAGTGTGGACTCCCAATGCGGTTTCTGCAGCGCCGCCATCGAGTCTAGAGACCATCTTTTTCTTCAGTGTCCTAGGAGTAAAGCGGTACTCGTAGAAGTACTCAGCGCCCTAGGGACAACCCAATACCCTAATACTTACGAGGACATGTGGGTATGCCCAAAGTTCGCAACGGAGAGAGGTGCTATAAGAGAAACGTGGTATTTAGCTATCGCCGCAATGACCTGGGTTCTACGGCTAGACAGAAATAATCTTTATTTTCGTAGATCTTGCAATAGTATTTATGGCAATTTGACTCACATTATGCATTTCATTTCTTTTTGGGCTATTGTGTCAACAGCAGGTCGCAGGGGAAGGATTGCAAGCGTTTTCCAGATAGAGGAGTTTGATGATGACGAGATCGAGATCGAGCCGATGATCGACTGACGACTACTAGGCTCCTTGATACCCACCACCCCAGGGTTTGTTGGGGGGGGGGGGGGGGAGATGTATTTCTGTGGCTACTCGATGTTGATTTATGGTTATGTTGTCCCACCCCCCATGTTCGGGGTGGAGGTTATGTTTATTTTGTCCCACCCCCATGTTCGGGGTGAAGGTTATGTAACTTAGTTATGGTTGTAGGTTGTTGTAGTTGGCTCAAGTCTCTGAATATGTTTTATTAATCTCTTATTAATAAAACAGGGTGGCCAGATTCCACCTTATCTTAAAAAAAAAACAAAAACAAAAACAAAAAAACAAAAAAACAGTTAGATTTATTTATTTTTTCTTCTCAAAACAACAGATTGTTGATATAGTTTGGAAGAGATTCATAAGCAGACAATTATCTACATAACACAACACACGAAGCCAAGTCTATAGGTGAAACCAAAGTGTGATGCATGTCCCTGCTATTATTTCTCCCTCTGTAATCACCCCTTCACCATTTAGGCATTTTCATATTTTTACATGTCGTTGTTGCATGCGTCGCAGCAACGCTCCTATTCGCTTAAGTGATGTATATATAGATTTGAAAAGTTCACGTCGGATTTATTAAATCCTGTGAAGCCAACTATTTCCATACTGTATTTATAATGTGTGCATTACAAATAAACAAGTCCTAATAGAAGCTGGGAGATAAATAAAGATACAAAAGGGCTTTTTCCATTAAGACGTAAAAATGTGAATTGAAAAAATAACAACAAAAGAAAAACATCAAGCAGGTAAAGATACTCTGAACAACTGGGTCGCCCAAACTAGACTGAAACAGCAGCAATAAGCAAATTACACAATTTGGTTGCACTGTGACCGATTTATTTGTTGCTTATTTTTTATGTACCCTGCCCTCTTTGTTCTCAGTTTTCAACAACTGCACTAATAAAGTATAAGGAGGGAAGAAAATAGTATAACAGCATGCTCGAATTGTCGCCAGCAAGAACAATGGCACGATAAAAATAAGATAAGTGTCGGCATATAAAAGAATGTTGGTTTATTTACTCCATTTGTCAACGGCTCGGAACTCAATAAGCAGTGAAGTTGCAGAGTGCTTCAGTTTTAAATCAAACCGCCTGAAATCACTACAAAAAGTTATCAGAGATGGTCGCACACTGCTTTTGTGAAATCAGAGGTGGATGAAGTGCCTCCAAGATCGCCAGTTCGGTATTTCCCTTCAGCAATGGTTTGGAGTACAGCATTGTGGATCCGATCTGCCTTATCAACTAGCTGGAGGTGGCGGAGCATCATAACTGAACTCAAAAGGAGAGCTGTTGGGTTTGCGAGATTCTGGAACATATAGTAAGGAAACACAAATTGAAACTAAAGGTGTAGAAAACAATGAATTTGTGCATGCTGTATCATTTTGCTAGAATGAGTAACAATCATATGATTTGACAGTCAAACAATTTAGCATCAACAATCTTTACGAGATGCATAAATCACTTAAAACTTCAAATTTTGTATTATAAAATTATTTTCCAAGAAGCAAATGGAGCTCAGATATGCAACTTGCTACACCAGTTCAACAAGGTACAGGACAAGTGCCCAACCACAAGGTCATCTCACACCCCCTAACTTAAAACCCAGTAATTCTGAACTCCAGTTAAAAAAAAACTAGTAATTTACACGTGCGATGCACGTTTTCATAAATTTAATTTTTTAAAAGTAAAAATTCAGATATAGTATGAGTTTGAACCTGAAACCTTCTTTATATTAGTTATGTACGTGTGTTGCACATGTTGGTAGATTTACAAATGACACTAAGGCCTTCTCCCATTATAGTATTAGAGATAGAAATAAAAAAATAACGAGGTTAGAGTTTGAGTTCCGAAAGCAGTATAATTCTGGTGCACGACTCCACCCTAAAACATGACGTAAAGGAACACATACATAAACGTAGAGAAAATGGAGATACGATCATTAAATTATCTGTTTGGAAATGTTATTGAACGAAAAAAGTTACCAGATCTCAAGCACTAGAGAGGAAGGCAAGTGTTTTCACATACCTTTCCAGCAATATCAGGAGCTGAACCATGTACAGCCTCTGCCAGACAAATGCCTCCTTCGCCAATATTGCAGCTGAGAAAAGGTTATGCAAATGAGATGATAACAGAATAGCCAACTACCAATGAATTTGGAAGAAAGAAGTATACCTAGGAGTCAAACCCAAGCCACCAATTAAACCAGCACAAAGATCACTAATAATGTCTCCGTAGAGATTTGGCATCACCAGAACATCAAAGAGAGAAGGATTCTTCACAAGCTGTTACGAACAAACACTAAATATGCTTCAGAACTGAGAAAGAAGAAACTAAAATTATGATTCTAAATGGGTAATATTTTTTCTCAGGAAACATAAATTTTGAGAAACTAACTCTATGAGTCATACCATCATGCAACAATTGTCGATGATTACTTCCTCGTAAGTAATCTCAGGATATTTCTCAGCAACCTCACGACAACACTGCAATTGAAGATAGATTTAGGTGGACTGAATAATTTTTTAATATCCAATTCATAAATGGATAAACCCAGTTATTGCAGTCAGCGTACCTTAAGAAAAAGACCATCAGTTTTTTGCATGATGTTCGCCTTGTGTATGGCAGACACCCTTTGTCGGCCATTTGTCTTGGCATAATGAAAAGCATATTCTGCAACCCTTATACTTGCCTGACGAGTAATGATCTTCAGACTTTCCACAACACCTCTAACAACCTTGAGTCAGTTATCAAAACATGATTAGATAAATAAAAAAACAAAGAGAAGTGATATTAGAGTATTGTATAGGTTTCTTTCTTTACTACTTTTAGCCCTAGTAGATAAATTAGGAGAGGGCCCAGGCGCCAGGCGGTCACTACTATATATATATATATACTGTACAATAAACCCTTTCACATCAGTACTACAATATCTTCTTTTGTTCACCGACTCTGACTCAGTCACAGTGTAGTACCAAAGCATGAACAATAACACTTAATTTCCACCTAAATAGATCGAAAGGATCTACATAACAATCCAACAAGTTACAATGGAAACGGTGTAGGTTAAGTAGATTTACCTGGTGTTCAAGGCCACTATACTCTCCTTCTGTGTTCTCACGAATTGTAACCAGATTGACATCATCATAACGAGTTTTATAACCGGGAAGACTATAACAAGGTCTGACATTAGCAAAAAGACCCAGTTCTTTTCTTAAGGTGAGGTTCAAAGAACGATGGCCCTTTCCAATTGGAGTAGCCATTGGGCCCTTCAAGCCTACACCATTTTTGCGCACTGACTCCAGACTTTCCCACGTTAGAAAGCTCTGTGTCCTCGGGTCTACTTTGGTCCCAACAAAATGCTCTTCCCATTCAATAGGCACTTCAGCTGCGTTGAACACCTGTATAACACAATGTAATTCAATTATAATCTGCATGTAATTCAAAACAGAAGAGTCGGAAGTCATACAGAACACAATTACAGTCAAGTAAAATAGAATGGGCCGGGTACTGCAAAAGTGAAAACATGACAAAGACCTATGAGTCTATGACAATTCATCCATTCAACAAATGGCACCAAAATATGCTTCAGATTACGAAAACCTAGTTCCCTTCCTATGTGATCAACAAACATGCTATCTGATTGCAATGACAAAGAACTCCTTGAGATACCTCTTCATTGTAAGAGATTTGATTAAATGGTATTTCCTATTATCACGACTCTAGTGTTTTATAAAGTGAAGTCAAATTCTAGGATGAGTTTGTAAAGTGGAGAACACACGAGTTCATCCCATGTAGAGCGACTCGTGTAGTCATATAGAACAGTCTAGATTTATTAATGAATACATTTTGTTGGGTTTTTAGTTTAGATTTTTTTTCTCCTGTCTAAAGAATCAGTCCCGTAGTACGATTTATCATGTAGTCAATTAGGTATTAAAGCCCATATTTGATAAAGAGGAATTACTTTATATATTTGTAAATAGTCAAAAAGGCAAGCCAATGTCATACTGGAATCAAGTTAAGCAGTTTTCTACAACAAAAAAGTCTAGGGATTTACTTCCTTGTCATTATCTTGAGGATCTGAGAATCCTCCAGGACTATGAATTTCTCAAGTTCAAGTATCAACCATCAACTCTGTTCTCCATTTCAGTTTCCTTAAACTTCAAGGAACTGAAAGGGAATATGACAATATTCATATAAGCAAGATATTCACCCTTAAGACATACGTAACACAAGCCAAAGAGTTAACCATGAAAGCTGCCAACTAGCATTCAACTATTTGCAAGCCACTGCCTCAAATTTAAACTAAATTATGTATTCGCTCCAATAAATTCACAAGTAAAACATTAAAGGTCACTTACAAATCGATCTGACATACATAAGGTTAATAATGAGATAAAACCATCTCTTACCCATACATCAAAATATTGAGTTATCTTTAATACAAATGTTTAACTTACTTCTAGGAATCTAACTTAATCATGTCCTGGAGACCACTTACCATGAATTCCTTAGTTTGATTGACCAGCACAGAAGAAAGTTGCACACAAATGAAATCTAATTTGCACCCAGAAAAGAGAGAATGGTCGATATGCTTTAACAATGTGAAATACAAATTCATTTTAAGTGCAACTCTTCATATCACGGAAGAAATTTGCTTGGCACCAAACGAAGAATACATACAGGCAGCATTTAGTTTTACCTACTAGAATCCAAATCTATAAGAAACAAGTCAATACATAGGTGAATATTCATCATATATGAAAGAAGCACAATTCTCTTGCACCCACCAAAGGATAACTAATGTTTTCATCTGGTTTTGGGTCTTCTGACACACCAAAAGAATAAATTAAAAAAAATTGAAAAGATATTTTAGCTACCTGTTGCTCAGTTTCTACACAACAAAAGGATAACCAGATTGTGCAAATAATATAGTCTAGTTTGACTGGAAAATAGTTCTCTTAGGCATGTCAAACATCAATATAACAGAGAATCAAAGGAATCATTACATACACTATTCAAAACAAATTAATGAATGATATAAAAAAAACACTTTGTTAAAGAGAGATACAGCAATGGGAAGAAGAAAAGAGGAAAGAAAAACTATGATCTGCAGACAGAAAAATAAAGTATATGCATGTGATGTCGGACACAACAGTGCTATGAACCTAAAATGTATGTGTCAACCTTTCCTTTGAATAAAGGGTGATACATTTACAAATGACAAATTAACAAATACAAATTCACATGAGAGTGTGTGCCATGGAAGTGTTTAATATACCAAAAGCATATTTGGCGATGGAGGACTTCTCTAATCCTTGCTTATTATTCCCATAGATAGGAGTTATGATGTACAGGATGACGCATTTGTTCGATTCAGTGTTGTCATAAGCACTGCCTAGGCCTCTTAGCAGCTTTGGGTGTTCAAACATCTAGGTTGTTAGTGCTTAGGGTTGTCAATCCAAACTCTAACAGAGTCAGTAAATTAAGCACTCGATCTAGGGTTGTCAATCCAAATCTGTAAGGGAGGCAGTAAATTCAACGCATGATAAAGATAATTTACGTTTTCTATCTAGGCAGTTAAGATCACCCTGCTTATTTTAAATCAGAAATCGAGGAGCAAACATCAATCAAATTCCGCCGCTTCTAACTCCATATTCAACAACCAAGGCAATGGACTGAGTGTAACATTATCCTACTTCGTTTCTTCTATTGCTAATCTCCCTCACTTTCATCCTAAAGGGCAGTCTTATTTCCAGCATTAATTAGTAATGCACTAATGCTTTTTAGAACTGCTTGAAGAATTGTACAACTCAAAGTTTGCATTTGATCTTTGATGTTTTTTGGGATAAGTTTGGCCTGATCCAGCAATACAAAGTTAGAGCATCTATGGTCGTTCCCTATATTTCCAAAATTTGGAAAATATCGGGAACGAGCTCTTGTAGTCGTTCCCTATATTTCCAAAATTTGGAAAAAAAGGAACAATACTCGTCTATATTTGAGAGACGATATAGGAATTCCCCAAATATAGAAATCGGAAGATCATCTTACGTCCGATATAAAAAAAAAATCTCGGACGCAAGATGATCTTGCGTATGAGCAATTTAAAAAATTAAAAAGGAGAAAAAAGTATCGGACGCAGGCAGGGCCGACCCTTAGTTCCCGGGGGCCCAAGGCGAAAGACCCAAATAATTATTTTTGTGAGCCCCTAATTATAATATAATTTTTTACGCATAAAATACGTGTCTATATTTATAAGAGAAATACAAATTTGGGGGCCCCTAAAACTGTAAAAAATTTGGGGCTCTTAGGCAGCCGCCTCACCTGCCTCAAGGTGGGGGCCCTGGACGTAGGATCATCTTGCATCCGTTAAAAAAAAAATCCTGAAGGAAACAGACCCAAAATCCTTTTGCATCAGAAGAAATTAAAAAAAAACTAAAAACAATACGGACGCAAGACCTTCTTGAATACGGACGCAAGACCTTCTTGCGTCCGTTGCTTTTTTCCCCCAACATATAATTTTTTTTCTATGGAATAGGGCCTATAGAATTGTTTATGCATATAGTCTATATTTGAGATTGGTTTGATTTTTTTTTTATCAACAGTTGAGATAGAATGGGCTTATAGGAATTTTTATGTGTACGTTGCATACAATATTTTTTTGGTGAATGTGTTGGACACAAAATTATTTTTTTTATAAATTAATTGCTGAGATTGGTTTGAATTTGTTAGATCCACAGGTCAACCAAATTTTGAGTTTTAAACAACTACACGCCCAACTCAAAATTTCTATTTCTATTCCCCAAATTTGAAAATTTTGAGTCATAACGAACTACAGATGCTCTTATAACTACAAATCTTAATTTTCTGAATAATGTATAAATCATGTTTGTCGGTCGAGTTGCTCATCCTAATAATGCGAAATTCACCGCAATCACCACAACATCCATTTCACCTCAGATTAAACTGCAAATAACTACTTAGCTACTAATTAAGGTGTCAAAAAATTGCAAATAATCGTCCTCGACAACAACAGCAGTCCTAAACTCCGTTACTTCACAGTCGCCTAATATCGATCAAGAAGTACCAAATAAACTAAAAAAGGGAAATTAATAATTAAAAAAGAGAGAGAGAGAAATCGAATGAAATGAAACCTGCTTAATGGACTGGGCAATCTCAGGGCCGATCCCGTCGCCGGGGAAGAGAGTGGCTCTGATCACCCCGCTCGGCGAATCAACGGTCGACATCGACCGAGATCTGACCTGATCCAACGCCTTGTTCCGAAACAAACTCCGAAGCGCCATTTCGAAACTGAATTCTAAAAAATAATAATAAATTAATAGTAATAATTATAATTTTTAAAAAAATGATCTTTCTTACAAACCCTAGATCGTACCAAATCGGAGGTCGAAGGAAGACGAAGAAAGAGAGAGAGAGGGAGGGAGAGTTTCCTCAAAATTCGCGAATCAATCTGACGGGAATGATGACGACTACGACAATGGTATAAAAAGCATTCGTTGACTTTTAGACCCAACTCCTAAATGGGCCGAACTTGGGCTCACATGGGCCTTCTTATAAACAGACCAGCTATAAATTGTGCGAATCTTTAATCCATCCAACCTTTCTAAAAAGTTAAACCCTAGCGGCTAGCCCCCCGCTCTCCTTTCTTTCTCCCTCATCGAAGCTTTCTCTCTCTAGCCATGGCGGCCGCATCTAACAACGGAGAATCGTCGAACGCGGAGGAGGCGATGGAAGAGGAGGAGGAGGTGCCACGTCGGCCGAAGTTCGAGGCGATGACGGCGCACGAGATGTCGGACGGGAAGGTTCAGTTCAGGAAAGTGGCGGTGCCGGCGCATCGGTTCTCGCCGTTGAAGAAGTATTGGATGGAGATTTATACGCCAATTTACGAGCACATGAAGATCGACATTCGTATGAACCTAAAGGTCCTTCCTTTATCCCTCCATCTCCCTAAATTAGGGTTAAAATTTTCATCTTTGGTTTTGTTATGTTCTGTTCAAAAAATATCAAATTGTATTCGTTTTGGGATGTAAAAGGTCTTTTTTTGTTGAATACGATCGTGAGAGTGGATTTTAGGCTAACTCAATTGGAAATCAGGTAGCAAACGTACGACAATTAGAAAAGCTTGTGATTTGTAAGTGGCTGGTATTAGATGTGTTTGTTTCTGAGTATAATCCTTTCACCTTCTTTAGAGATGGGTGATGTTACTACGTATTTCTCCAAAAAGATACCAAAATTGAGGAGTTGTCCGTTTAGGCCCCGTTTGGATATGGAGGTTGGTGAAGGTGACTTTTCTACCTGTGTGTTTTATAAGTTGCTGGTATTAGATGTGTTTGTTTCTGAGTATAATCCTTTCTCCTTCTTTAGAGATGGGTGATGTTACTACGTATTTCTCCCAAAAGATACCAAAATTGAGGAGTTGTCCGTTTAGGCCCTGTTTGGATATGGAGGTTGGTGAAGGGGACTTTTCTACCTGTGTGTTTTATAAGTAGCTGGTATTAGATATGTTTGTTTCTGAGTATAATCTTTTCGCCTTCTTTAGAGATGGGTGATGTTACCACGTATTTCTCCAAAAAGATACCAAAATTGAGGAGTTGTCCGTTTAGGCCCTGTTTGGATATGGAGGTTGGTGAAGGGGACTTTTCTACCTGTAGTTATCAAAACTGTGGTCCGTTTGGTCATATTGTGGAGGTACGCTACCCTTTTTTTTTACCTCAAAATCACTTCAAACTGTAGGTTATGATAAGTATCTATACTCCAGTCCAACCATCTTTTTATTCAAAATGGAGCTACATGTATGAAACCTATATATTGCATTCCTCTACCTTCACTCAAAAATTGTCAAAAAGTGCCTACATGTATCCTACCTTTGTATCCAAACATGGTCTTAGTATTCCAAATAATTGTTCTTATATGTATTGATGATAGATTGATCTGGAACTGAAGAAGAGACATTTTTGGTAATTTAAAATGAGAAAGGAGCTTAAATGCGACCCTGTGGAGGTTAGTTGTACGTATTGTTTGGTGAAGTTTTAGGCAGTTTTGGGTGACCTTTGTTGATAGCTGTAAGCAAGCTTTACTTGTACAGTCAGCCAAGTGATCTTTTTTTTAAGGGTTGAGTACATTCCCTTGTTGTCAGTTAGCGAGTCTTCCTTCTTAACGGTTTTCGTGGGCCCCACTCATCCAAAATTCTCAACTATCTATTGTTGCATAGCTCAGTTTATCAACTTATTCTCTTAGTAGGGTGCAAAAAGAACATATCTTTATAATTTCTAATTTTCCTTCTCTCTTCTAACTTTTCTTTTTCCTCGAATTATATAATCTGACACTATGAAAATGATGCATGCCCATGATATGATGTTTTGGGGAACCTAAGATAAAGTTCAGGGAAATGCTTTGAATTACCTGAATCAAATTTGCAATGAGGAAGAACTTAAAGAACTACTCCTTCTTGTATCAATTTAATAATTTACTTATTAAAAATGCATCTTCCTACTGATTCATGGTTGTCCCCCAAGAATCATATGAAGATTTCTAATGTGAAAAGAGAAGAAATGTCAGCTTTGATTGGACAACCACAAATCTATTTACTACATAGGAAGGATTCTTGAATATGAAGCTACTGAGGAGAACAATATTACATTGCAGGCGCAAGTTGTCTTGAATGGAAATTGCGTGAATATATTTATGTGGTCGTAGAATATCGTAAAATTTTAGTTCTCTGTCTTAAAAATGTATTGATACCCGATTAGTTGTTTATTGAAGTTAGTGTACACTGGTAAAGTTTGCAGCAGTAAAAAATGCTCTTTGGTATGACTCATCCATGAGGTCAGTTTTGTGACTATAGTTGATTGGTTCGATGGTTGATTGGAAGGATCTTTCTCTACAGACTGATTTGGGTATGTAGGTTAGAGAAAGCTCCATTGACCCAGGTTTAAATTTTATTTGACTGATTTGAATATTATAATTTAGTACGATAATTTCTTTTTGGCATATACACATTCCTAGTTTTAAATATGGAATCAACTAATGCTAGTTTACTAATGAAAGTTGTCTCTAGTTGAATTCAATTATGACTTGAAAAGTCAAATCAACATCTGGTATATCTTGTTTGCGGAGGAACTGTGGTAATTTAGTGTGACTGAGTTCTGCTAGAATTTCAAATTGACCTTTACCAACCTGTCACATATACCAAAGGGGCTTTGTGTTTGCTTGTGACTGAGTGGGTTCCATTATAGTCTCGTAACTTAGGGGGATCGTTTGGCGCTGCTACTTGTGGTTGCATTGCTCTCAACTAGGTCAGTTCAAGTCTGAATATAGTCCAGATGGATGGGTTGGGATGGGCTCAGATAGGTTGCAACTAAAAGTCTAGAACTTAGTATTGTGCCATACTGATATGACTATAGGTTTAATAAAAATAAAAAAATGTCTAAATCTGGATCCCATTAGAAATTGGATGTATTGTAAGCTATTTGATCAAGTAATATTGAATCTCATATAATTTTCACAACCCATTGGAGTTTTCACTCTATCAATCAAAAGTAATATATTTTGTAATTGTGGTCACTGGTTGCATTCTGTCCCTCAATTGTGTACATGTCTTTTATTCTATTTTCTCAACAATTCAGGCTCGGAAGGTGGAGCTGAAGACGAGAAAAGACACCCCAGATGTCAGTAACCTACAAAAATGTGCGGATTTCGTACACGCTTTCATGCTCGGATTTGATATTCCTGACGCCGTTGCCCTCCTACGGCTTGATGATCTCTACGTCGACTCTTTTGAGATCAAAGACGTGAAGACTCTCCGAGGTGAACATCTCTCTCGTGCAATCGGACGGCTATCAGGAAAAGGGGGCAAAACAAAGTTTGCCATTGAAAACTCGACAAGAACTAGGATTGTCATTGCAGATACCAAGATCCACATACTGGGATCATTTCTAAACATTAAGGTGGCAAGAGATTCTCTTTGCAGTCTCATTTTGGGATCACCTGCAGGCAAGGTCTACTCCAAGCTTCGGGCGGTGACTGCTAGGTTAGCAGAGAATTATTAAGATGGACGAACAATATGTATTATTCCGAATGAATTACCCATTTTTGAGTGTTTTTGCTGTAATATGTCCCTTGACCAGTATGCAAAGATTTGTAGTTCCATATCAAACATGACATTCTATTTTTCGGTGTCGGTTTTTTATTAATATGAAAATTTGCATTCATATTTGAAATTACAAAGTTGTTTCTGCTGTAAGAAGCTCATACAGAATCCTTGAATAGAAATGACCTTATGCTGTAAGGTATAAATGATAGCTGTTGCTAAATGTTTTGCTTTTGTTGTGGTCATTCATTCTCTGTCTACTAAATTTGATGACATCTGATGGTACTCCCTGTGTTTTCCTTCTTTCACATGTAACTCCCAAAGGTGACAAGGCTGCTGTTTGTTCAGTTTATTTTGTGCGGAGGGAACTCTCCATGGGATTATGTTGCTCGACTTGTTAGAGGGCCGAATGAGGCAGTTGGGTTTTGTGGCTGACCAAAGGGATACTGGACAGTGTTTCTCATATGTTTCGTCGAAATTTGAATGCTGCGTTGTTGTTGTTTTTTTTTTTTTTTTTTTTTTTTTTCCCGCCTCCGGCGGAGTTTCAAATTACGTCTGACCTTTAAAATTATTAAAATATTCAATTTATTTAATAAAAATGACATGATTTTATTTTAAAATTATTAAAATATTCAATTTATTTAATAAAAATGACATGATTTTATTTCCCTTTTTGCAGGGCGGAACTTAGAGTTCCGTTCGATCATATTTTATTATTGATTGCTATATTATAGCATTTCACAACTAAAGCCAACTTCACTTTACAATATGTATAATGTACATTTTGCTATTTTCTAGCAATCACAAATGTGGATGCTCTTAGGCCCAAAAGGTAATTTAAACTCATACTATACAAATTAGTCTTAGAGCATCCACAGTCGTTTGCTAAATATTATGCATATTTGGACCAAAAACTGTGCTGCAGTCGTTGGCTGAGAGACGGAGCTTGAAGTGCCGTCCCACCAAAAAAAATAAAATTAATGGTCGGACGGCACTCAAAAAAAAATAAAATTATAATGGTCGGACGGCACTTGAAATGCCGTCCCTCCAAAAAAATTAATTTCCTAATAAAAAAACCAAAAAAACCAACCTCTCCCTCGGACGTATCGGTCCAAATATTTGCAAGTGCCGTCCCACGCTGTAGGTAGTTATTTGCATTTTTTTAAATTTTTTTGTAATTTTTTTGTATTTTTTTATTTGCACTTCGAGGACGAATTTTTCCCACGGACAGCACTTGAAGTGCCCGTCGCACCTTTTTTTATAATTTTTTTTCCTCTGACAGAACATGATATGTCATTCCACCGTTTTAAAATGTTTTTAAATTTTTTTCCCTCTCCGACGGCACATGAAGCACCGTCTGTTATTATTTTAATTTTAAAAAGTTAAAAATAGCATTCAACGATTGCAGCAAAATGTAATTTTGCTATATTCATTTATCCATTTATGCATATTTTAGCCCTCAACTACTGTGGATGCTCTTAAGACTTATTATCTTATCAATGACTCATATTTATCCCTCTTACTATACAAATTCTATAGTCGATGAGGTTACAAATCTCTTATAAGATAGCATCAACTCAAAATTGATAATAATTAATATGTTACCGAGAAATTAAATGACAACCTTAATTAATAACTATATTGGATAGAGAAAATGATAAAAGTTAATTTTGACAACAAGTCGTTGTAGTATAGTGGTGAGTATTCCCGCCTGTCACGCGGGTGACCCGGGTTCGATCCCCGGCAACGGCGTTGACTTTTTGCTTTGTTTCAATACTTTTTTAATAAAAAAAATTAGTTTCTTATACCATAATTTTCCCACAATTCAGGGGTTAAAGTGCAATTTATCCTTAAGATTGCTATGCTAGGAATTTCCTAACTCAGAGAAATTATTTAGAGATGTTGAAAATTTCATCTGTCCTCAATGTGGACGCTACAGCCGAATGTCAAAAAAAGCTGTACTGATCAATGAATACATAGTATGATGTTTTGTTATAATTTCACTTAAAGGTTTTGTGTATACTTCATGCAGCATTGTACTCGTTCAATCATAATCTTGAGGTAGTTGACATTTGGAGGCAAAAAGTAAAAGGCTATCGATAAGAGCATCTGAAGTTGTTGTTTTTCATTTTTTTGGGTATTTGGCAAATGGAAATAGAAAGTTACACGGCGCGCTATAGTGGACGAAAGTTAAAATTTGGCCTGACGGAAGATAATCTTTCATCTCCAAATTTTTATTATAAAAAAAAAGTAATTTTTTTTGGCACTAAAAGACAAAAAAATAAAAAATAAAAAATGTGAGGGACAGTGGATTATCCCTTTTGGCCATTTTGTCATCTAGCGAATTGTGTAAGACGGTGTATAAAGAGTCGTCCGTCATTTTTAAATTTTTTTTTTAAAAAAAAAGAGACGGCATTTATTCCTTCGTCCGATCCATTCTTTGTACGTCTCACCTGCTTTCGTCTCTTTTAAGGGACGAAAGAAAATTTCTCGTCAGCTATATTATGGCTTTTGCCAAACCGTCTTCTATATTTGGCAGTCCACTATTCATCGTACACCCAAAATTTGAGTTTTTGGCAGACGACTACAACGATTTTTTTGCCAAATTTTCTAAATTTTAGGTATTTAGCCCACGACTACAGATGCTCTAAGGAGATTATCACGTTCGATAAGATGATGTCTGACTTTGAAACATAGAAAATGTAAAGAATTATAGTGTAAATTTTGTCATCACGGCAATATCAAATCTAGCTCGATGTTTAGTTCTCTTAAAATCTTAAAATTTTCTTGCTTGTGAATTTATTAAGAAACCAACATATATGGACTCATTGCGAAGAAAAGCTTATCTTACGTTCATTTGTAATTATATCACAATGTTTCTCCTAAGAGCATCCACAGTCGTCAATGTCTAAATTATGCATATATGGATAAATGCATATAGAGTAATGCTTCAGCCACTACCAATTTTACTATCATTCTCTTCACTACCTTAGGTGGCACACTCCTATTGGAGAGTTCTCCCACAGTCCCACCTACTCTATCTTCCTCTACCTATTGGAGTGTGTCACCTAAGGTAGTGAAGAGAAATGTAGTGAAATTGGTAGTGGCTCTAGCATTACTCATGCATATATCATTTGGCTATTGCGCTGCAGTCGTAGAATGCTATTATTTAGCAATTTAATTTAAAATAATAAAAATCTCAGATTAGACGGAACTCAAAGTTGCTTCGGAGAGGAAAATATAATTTTTAAATGACAGACGGAAGATCATATTGCATCGAAGGAGAAAAAAAAATAAAAAAACCAAAAAATAGCCGTTAATTAATGAAGAGCCGTTGGATTAATGAAGAGGGGAAATAGGTAATTCAATTTCTTTTTTTTCTTTTTTTTTGGTTTAAATCCAACAGACGCAACTTCTTGTTGCGTCCGAGGAAGCCGCTAGGAGGGACGCAACATCAAGTTGCGTTGAGGGATTTTTTTTCAATTTTCGGTCTTTTTTATTTGCAAAAATTAAATTTTTTTTTGGAGCGAGGAAACTCAAAGTTGCGTCCGACGATTTAAAAATAATTTTTTTTTGAGCGACGCAACATGAAGTTGCGTCTTGTATAATATGCATAATTCTTATATCATCTCTCATATATAGCAACCTACTGTAGCAGAATATGCATAATATGCATATTTAGCAGACGACTGCATCGATTTTTTTGGAAAAATATACATAATATGCATATATAGCGGACGACATATGCTCTAAGCTAAGGATTACCATTTATCAATATTTATTTAATTTTGCTAGGCAAAATACAAGGGAAGTTACAATATTTGCACACTAATGAACCAGAAAAGCCCATTTGTAGCGGGCCCAAACTGTTAACGGTTTAGGGAAAGGCCCATTATGAATCCATTAGTGGAAATGGATATGGTCACTCGCGGTGAGGTCAAGGTAGCAATTTTCCGCAATTCGGTGGCTCAAAATTGTGTTCTTGATTATTTTGTGTCGCTGAATGAGGCAGTGACGGATACGTAAAGTAACCAGGCGGTGATCTGACTCGGATCGAGCTTGTCGGGCCTCATACGAAATGAATGGATTGTAAGTTGGGCTTGGTTAATATTATTGTGTTTAAACACGATTGAAAACTCATTATTATATTTTTTAATTTAATAAATTTCTTCTCATTCTCTATCTTCTTCTTCTTCTTTCTCTCAACCTTTTCATCATTCTGTTTTTGGTTATTTGTTACTGTTTTTTCCCCTCCTACCAACTCTAAAAAAACCCTAGATCTACTCTGCTTGGGCCCCCCCCCTCCCTCGCACCCCGACGTTCCCCCTCGCCATTCCTCGACGAGCGCTGAAGATGAAGCCACGACGGAGTCCCGCGGCGCGATGAAGACGAAGCGCCGAGGTGCGCGCTGTACGATGCGAAGCGCCGACGGAGAAGCCCTTCGCGTCGTTCTTTACGATCGGTGCTCCAGTGCGCCGCCCCCCTGGTTGCGGAGTTCGTCGCATCTACCGCGGTGGGGAGTCTGAGCCATCGGACTTGGCGAGCTCCCCGCGGCGACCAGAGGACGCTGCTACCTCACCCACGACGACGTCAGGGGGAGATCGCGCCGACGACGCCCCTCCCCACGCCCTGTCCGCCGAATCCCCGCTAGCAGCGACGACGCCCTGCCGTCGATCCCTTGGGTGAGGTCCCCCCCACCCCCACCCCCACCACCGCACACACACACACACTTTGCCCCACTCTGTGCACACACACACTTTGTCACCGCACACACACACTGTGCCCAGATCCCACTTGGGGAGGCCGGTGATTCGGCGGGCCAGTGGTTGTTTTTGCTGTGGTAGGGTGGTTGGGGGTGTGTAGCTAGTAGGTTTGTTCGATTGTGGGGTAGGACCCGTGATGGGGTCCCTCCACGATTTGCTAGTTGTGTGCCCGAATGTTCTGCATGCTTGCCACCATGTCCACACTCTCAGGGCCATTTTTGACGTTCTGCGAGGGTTGGTAGTGCGTGTGAAGATGCCGGGAATTAGGTGGTCCTGCACGTTTCTGGAGTTTGGGCCCAAAGATGGGGTCCCTCCACGATTTGCTGGTTGGGTGCCCGGATGTTCTGCGCGCTTGCCACCATGTCCACACTCTCGGGGCCATTCATGGTAACCTGCGAGGGTTGGTAGTGCGTGTGAAGATACTGGGAGTTAGGTAGTTTGCACGTTGGTGGAGCTTGGGCCCAAAGATGGGGTCCCTCCAGCGAGGTGAATGAAGGGAGTTGCAGGTGATAAAATCCTGCCTGACTTGTTTCGGGTAGGTGTGCATGTGTCGTGGAGGCACTGTACGAAGCGAAACTGACGTACTCACGCTTTGGCTGGACCGAGCTGGTTTGTCCGCCCACCCTCCAGGGTTGTTGGAGGGATTTATTGTTTGTACGCGTCATGTTGCTTCATATATGTTTTATTTTCTGTCTGTAGTTTGTATTTGGGCCCAGTACTCTGCGTTTGTTTCGTTAAACTCTTATTAATGAAACAGGGTGGCCTTATTCCACCTTTTCCCTAAAAAAAAATATATTATTGTGTTTAAAAAAAATAAATTTGATGAGATTAAGCCGTTTATCATGCGACAAAAACATTAACTTTTTTATAAACGATCTAGAATTACTATATTTTTTACAGTGATTAGAACCCGTCGAATTTATTTTAAATTTTGTACACAAATAGCTTTTTTATTGTAAATTACGTCTAACGGTTTGAATTTTAATTTGGGGTGGGTCAAATATGAGTTTGGAGATATCATTATATCTAATTTAGTCCCTTATTCACTAATTATTATGTATATAACTTTTAAATTTGTAGCAAGCGTTAGTATGGTCCATTGGTAGGCTTTTTCGTTGATGAACATGATGTTGAGAGTTCGAATCCTGCTTGATAATGTAACGTAATATATAACTGAGTTATCAAAGATTACGCAAGTTTTTGACATTTTGTTTCCCGGACTGTATTTGACAATAAGCCAATATTTCGATATTAATGTTTTCTTCAGATATTTAAAACTACGACGTCGTTCTCTACAAAAAGATGTGCCTTTCGTGCTGCTGCTAGACATGATGACTATTTAGTAAGTTGTGAAGTGTAACTTGAAAGACCGTTTCTTAGAGCATCCACAGTCGTTGAAGCCAAATTTTAGGTAAATAGCATTTGAGAAATAGGAAAAAAAGAATGTTGCTGCAGTCGTTCAAAGCTATTTTCGATCGGTCGGTTGTTTTTGTTTAAACGACGGAAGATTATCTACCGTCAATCTCCTACGACGGTCGAAAATATACCGTTCGTTGACCGGGTTTTATGTTTGAGAAGTTGTTTATTTAAAAAACCCAACAACGGTTAATGATGTGCCGTTAATCTCATGAAACGGTAGAAAATATACCGTCTCTTGACTGGAATTTAAATTTTTTTTTTTTTTTTAAAAACACCCAGCAACGGTGCATTATGTGCCGTTAATTTCATAGCACGGTAGGAATTGTACCGTCGCTGACCTATTTTTATTATTTTATTTTTTTTTAAAAAAAAAAAACCAAGCACGGTACATAATGTGCCGTTAATTTGAAGGCACGGTAGGTTAGTTGCCGTCGGTTGATTGGCTTTTAATTTTTTTTTTTTTTTTTTAATAAAAACAAAAAAAACGGGACATTATGTGCCGTTAATGTATAGCCACGGTATATATTCTGCCGTCTGTTGACTGGCTTTTAAATTTTTTTTTTTTTTTTAATAAAAACCGAAAAATTGATTAAATTGAATTTTAAATCATTATTTTCCTCTCTCTTATTCAATTGGTATATATTCTGCCGTCCGTATGAATTGATTAAAAGGTAAATAAAACAAAAAATTTTACAACGGACGGTAGGTAAACTACCGTCCTTTTAAATCATTATTTTCCCATCTTTTTGCCGCACGGTATATAATACACCGTCTCTCATTTTTAGTTTTTTTTTTTTTTTTTTTTCTTTCTCAAAAGCCAGACTAATCATTTGGTTCAGTACTTTTGTACGAGACGGCATATTATCTATCGTCAATTAGATCGGACGGAGTATTATGTGCCGTGAGCTATATTTTGCATTCGGCCATTCAGCCTGCTATATTTGGCACGCAACTGTTCATCGTATACCCAAAATTTGGGTATTTAGACAACGACTGCAGCCAGATTTTTTCTATATTTTCCATATTTTGGGTATATAGCAAACGACTGTGGATGCTCTTATGAAAGATCAACTTATTAAAGTAATTATATGTATTTTGTAAGGGTAGTATAGTCCTTTGTTATTGTAGGCTATTAATAGCGCTCACACTCTCTCTCTATCTAACTCTTGTACTCATTGTAACCCCAGAATATGAGAAACCCTTACTTTCTCTTCTCTTTTTCTCTTGATTTCATCTTTGTATCTGCTATGGATTTGTATTTTATCCAACTTGAATTTGTATAATTATCATTGTATCAGAGCGGCTAGATTTAAGCACCTAATTTTTTGTTTGATTTCTCCCAGTTTGTTGCTATCGGATTTTGATGGCCACCGCCTCCGATTCTTCCTCCTCATCCTCTTCCCGTCACAATCGCCGCCATCGCCACTATCAGAGGGACGACAAAGTTTCCTTCAAGATTCGCTAAAAGGACCGATCCCGATCCAAGCGCAAGCACCGCTAATAAAAAAAATCAAATTGCAATTCATCTTTTGGGGCTGTGGATCCTCTGCCAAATTGCTAAATGCAAACATCTTTCAAGATCACAACTTCCAAGTTGCAAATGCAAACAAACTTTCAAATTGTTATTTTTACTTCCATGCAAATGCGAACAAAATTTTACTTCCATGCAAATATTATTCTACTTCCTACAAATTGTTGTTCTATTCCCTGCAAATTGTTATTCCCATGCAAATTGTTTTCCTGCAAATGTTGCTCCCCTGCATATTGTTGTTCTACTCATTGCAAATGTTGTTCCCCTACAAATTGTGTTTTATTTCCTGCAAATTGTTGTTCTACCCCCTGCAAATTGTTATTCCTCTGTAAATTGTTGTTCCTCTGCAAACTGTTACTCCTTGCAAATTGTTGTTCCCAAATTACTTCCAAATGGCTTCAACTTTTTTTCAACTTGCCAAATCACTTTTCAAATGCAAATAAACTTCATGCAAATTGCTTAATGCAAACAAACTCAAAATTCATCAAATAGGTTCACTGCAAATCCATCCCCACAACCGTCAACATCAAAATCAAAATTAAAAACTCAACAAAACCCAACTTCTTCTTCTTCTTCTTTTCTTATTGTTATTATTTCTTAAAAACAAAACCCAACTTCTTCATGCGACTTCTTCATCCTCTTCTCTCTTTTCCCTTGATTTCATCTTTGCATCTGCTTTGGATTTGTATTTTATCCAACTTGAATTTGTATAATTATCACAACTATCAGAAAACAACATAATGGTTTTAATATGATGCATGATAGCAGCTTTAGCATCATACAATGCCTGAATTTTTGATTTATACAAGATTCTAGGCATATGACTTCGAGGAAGGAATAGATTCTGCTGGACTGTTTGATGCTCGACACTTAAACGTAGTGCATCCTTCGAAATAGAAATCAACATCAACATTCAGATATCATAAGACAATAACACACTGCAATGTTCTGTATGCATATCTCAATCTTCAAAACTGAAACTGTAGCCTTCAGACTCACAATCAGTAACTTTACACCTACAACAATTTACTATATGGTAAATTTTCTTCAAGTAAAAATTGGTTGGAATCATGTACATTGATCGTAAACTCACTATCACATTTGATCAAGTAAAAAAAGGAAATCTTATTCTCTTTTACTCTCAAGCTCAAGGACATTGATCTCAAGTATATATAACAAAAGGTAATATATTTTTGCTAAGAATTAATCTTTTGTTAAGTTATCGATCCATTAAATAACTGATCGATATTGACTAAGGTTTCAGCCAGAAATGGATTTCGTGGATGAGAATGTGAACTAAAGGTGGAAAATCATTCATTCAAATCAATGGAAAGCTCAGCCATGAAATCAGGTGTAAACGAGGACTTAGACAGGAGATCCATTGTCTCCTCTACTATTCAATATCATTGCAGATGGATTGGCGAAAATGATCAAGAAAGGGGGAGAGGCAAATATTATTCGTGGGTTGGCTAGCCAAGGTATAGAGGATATTGTTTCAGTTCTTCAATATGCAGATGATACCTTACTATTTGGAAGAACAGAGGAGGAAATAGTGGCATTAAAGATTGTTATCAAATGCTTTGAGGGATGGTCAAGCCTGAAGGTAAACCTTAACAAGTGTTCGGTCACACGGTTTCGGGAAGTGTTGTCAACAGCTGTTGGGGAAATCAAGGACTACTTAGGGTGTGGAATAGGGGAGTCCCCTTTGAATTATCAGGGAACACCTATCAGACCAGGCAGGATGCGGAAGGAGGATTGGATGCCATTAATCGAAAAGGTAGAAAAAAGACTGCCGGAGTGGAAGAGGCGGTTCTTGTCATTTGGGGGTAGAATCACGTTAGTCAATGTGATTCTTAGTAGTTTACCTACCTACCTCATGTCAATTTACGAGCTGCCGAAATGGGTCATAAGAAGAATTGATAGATGCAGAAGAAAGTTTTTTTGGGAAAGGAGCGAATGAAGGTGATAAAGGCTTTTGTCTGGTGAATTGGGGTAGAGTATGCAGGAATAAAGAGTCTGGTGGCTTGGGATTCGAAATATGACTGATACGAATAAAGCTTTGATGAGAAAATGGTGGTGAAAAATGCAAAACGGTCGAATTCACTTGTGGTGCAAATCCTTCAGGCTGTACGTGTTGGAATTAATTTTTGCAGTTTTCCGGGCCGGATTCCAGCAAGCTCCGGCCACGGCGGCATCGGAAATTGAGTGGATTGCGATCCTCTCGACGAGCACTATTCCGTGGTGTACTCACTTGCCAAAAACGAACTCCGTATGAATGAGAAATGTTGGTCCAAAGTTGGGTATTTAAAATGTACTAACTTGGCAACTTGGAGAAAATGGATAGTCCCATATCGAAAATTGGGAAAGATTTTTTCTAGTATATATACTAGAAAACTGGACTAAAGGGCGTGGCCCGAGGGTTACCACTAACGTGTAGTGAAGAGAGAACTTAGCCAAAATGACAAACACACACGCGCACGTGCGCCCGGCCCCGGCTTGGCTCTGGCTTAAAAAACTTTTTTGCCCAGACAAAAGTTATTTTTCCCCAGTAAACTGATGAGGCTTTTCACATTCAGTAACTGATAAACAAACACACACGCGCGCCCAGCCCGGCCTCGGCTTCGGCTTGGCTTGGCTCTGGCTTAAAAAAAATTTTGCCCAGACAAAAATTATTTTCCCCCAGTAAACTGATGAGGCTTTTCACATTCAGTAACTGGTACCATTACTCTGTAACAGCAGAGTAATGGCTCACTAGTTATGAATCTGAACCACCACTCTGCTGTTGCAGAGTAGTGGACCATTACTCTGCTGTTACAGAGTAATGGGCCTCTGAAGAGTCTTCATTTCTCTTATAAGGCTACTGAATCCTGCAGTCTTTTAGACAGTCAAAGTTTCATTCTTCTTCTTCTTCTTCTCCTCTGTGTCAACTGAGAGTACATCACAGATAGCAGTTCGCTGGAATCTCTGAAGCATGGGTGCTGCTCTTCAGAGAAGGTACAGTTGTATTCTGGGAAGCAATTCGCCAGCCACCGTCATACTACAGGACGAATTCTGCTTTAAGGAGAGAGATTTTTTATCTCGACTCTGTGCAAAGCCTTCAGTTTACTATTTTTATTTCCTATATTTCAGTTCTTCACAATTGCTGTTGGTATTTTTTTCGTATTTATAAAATCGGGTTATAACAGTACGGAGTAGGCTTAAATACAGATATGGGGATAGAAGTAGACATGACAAGGCATCTTTCATGTGGAAAGGAGTGGCGAAGGTTGGGGAGATGTTCCACACTAATACTAAGTCCGTTGTGGGGAATGGTAAAGATACTAGATTCTGGAAAGATAAATGGTGTGGTAATAATACCTTACAAGTGCTTTTCCCAGTGGTGGCTGGTGAAGCAAACAGGGTGGATGGGCTGGTAGAGGTGTCGAAAAGGGGTAGGTTAATTATTAAGCTAGGGAACAATCCCTCAGAGGAAGCTGTAGTGGAGTTACAAAAACTGAAGGAGTTCATCGAATGTAAGGGTAAACTGTTATGCGAGTTGGAAGATGTGCGTAATTGGAATCTGGAGAGAAGTAATAAATTCTCCATATTCTCGATGTAAAATTGGGTTAATGACGATGGGACACGTAAGTGGGGGACAAACATAATTTGGAAGACTAATGCACCGATGAATGTGAAGGCGTTCATGTGGCTGGTGATTAATGATGCGGTTCTATTGAAGAGTAACTTAGCCAAACATAATATTCTGATAGATGTTAGGTGCTCTAGATGTATGGTCGATGATGAGGATTCCAACCACATTTTCTTTTCGTGTCCTAAGGCTAGACGTGCTTGGGAGGTCGTCTGTTTATCATTCGGTTTTGATTACGGGGATACGCCTAAAAACACGATAGATATTACTGTTGCGGCTACCTTGTGGGGTTTATGGCTAGATCGAAACGATGCGTGCTTTCATTAGATTAAAATTAATTTTTCTACCATGATGCATTAAATATTTGCTTTCATTCTTTTCTGGGTAGAACATGGGCGGATCTAGGGGGGCTGGGGTCTGCTACCCCCCGTTTTTTAAAGCCCACCCCATATATATTTGAGCCTTCTATTTATTTTTTTGGGCTCAAGCTCAACTCTATTCTATCTAGTATCTATAGCAACTTTACTACTCTAATATCTATAACAACTTTATATATATTTTGCATGTTATCTTGTGCGATTTTTTTTTTCAGCCACCATGACTTTTCAATTCTGGATCCGACTCTGTGGTAGAACAAACATGCACTAAGAAGAGGTTGCAGATGGAGGAGGCGATCTTTGGAGGGAGTGTGGATGGCTGGGAGTGGACTAGGTCTTGAGTTTGGTTTTTTATATCATGATGTCATTTAGATTTTAGTTATAGTACTATGTACACCACTGATCGATATAACTCATTCTTTCAAACCTACCACTTTGCTTCATTGACGAGTAGATGAAGAAACTATGCAATTACAAATAAACTTAAGGTACACTACATGAAATAGTATCCAAACTTGAACATTGAAACCAATAATTTTTAAAAAAAAATGAAAATAAATGAAACATGATAACTTGATAAGCATGTGGAAGGCAACGAGAATCCAGTGGAGCCCGAGTGCTCCGCATTGGAGGAATAACAGGAGGAGGAGGAGCAATGAATCTTGGCTAAGTTCTTGAAATGTTGGCAATGGGGAATGAACGAATTGTTTTTTGAAATGAATTCTATTCTAATTACATGATTAGGCTAATTAACCCTGTTTTGACTTGTAACACAACATGACTCATGAATGATAGATATGCACAATCTAACAACTAGATACTCTCCCATTTGTTGTTTAATCATGAAGTTCATCGTCTCATAATAATCACGATGTTGAGCGAGTGGTTCAAGGTTCTGAAGCGTAATCGAGTGAGATGTGGAGAATCCTACGCTCTACCTCCTTCGACATGTGGATGATTATTGCTGAATAATAATAAAAAACGAAAGAAAATGTTAGAAAAAATCCATCTTTGATTAGTTATATGTTGTAATTTGTACTGCACATTCCCCCTATTTCTGAAAGAAATTAAGAGAAGATTCAAAAAATGTACGATGCTTGTGTACATCTTAATCATCTTTAATGCACTGGGTCAAACAATGGATTTATTTGCCATTAAAAAATGATTAAGGGGTTAATCATTGAATTAGTTAGTAACTAACAGTTTCTGTTCTGGTTATAGGTACTAGTATGATGCATGTGCGATGCACGTGAAGGAAGAAAAAGGACAAAAAAAAAATCTAGTATGATGCACGTGCGATGCACGTGAAGGAGGAAGGAAAAGGACAAAAAAAACCTACCAACACGTGCACTGCACGTGTTTGCACACATACAAAAAAAAATAAAAAATTGTTTATTTGTTTGGAACCACATCTCTCCCATCATAATAGTTATTACTAGTATCATGCACGTGCGATGCACGTGGAGGAAGAAGGAAAAAGGCAAACAAAAAAAACCACAACGTGCATCGCACGGGTTTGTAAACAAAAAAACCCATTTTGTGTGTGAGCCAACACGTGCGATGCATGGGTTTACTCACAAACACTTTAGGGTTTGTTTGTTTATCAACCCCATCTCTCCCATTATAATATATATATATATATATAGAGATGAGACTTTTAATTTGGATATATGCTAGAAACTTTCATATCAAAGGGATTGACCTAATCATTTCTCAGTACAATGACCTACAAATAATTTTCTGCGTTAAGTGCAAATTAAGAAATGATGGTCGTTGAATGCCGACACTGTTCATGCAACCGATGGGATACAGTCACAGGAAAGGAAAGGTACACCAGAGGAGAGGAGTGACTGCCTGCATTGATATGGGAGGAGCATGCACTGCTTTTTGACGATGTTTTTTTTTTTTTTTTTTTTTTTTTTTCCTTTCTTTTGTTGTGTGAGATAAGTATGAACCTTCAATCACCAATTTCATTAATGAAAGATTAACGAAATTACAAAATATTCATATTACAACTCTAAAAAGTCCACCGAGCATCATCCTGCACGTACCCCAACTATTACAAAACACCACACGACTGAAATAAATAAAGCGGATAAACCAAGGGATCCACCATAGTCCCAAACAAACACCAAGTCCCCAGCCTGTCTAGATGAAGAACTCCAAATCTCTAGACGCATCCTCCTCTCTGATCCCCATTAGTCATTCTGTTCCATCGAAGCGGATTCTCTTCCTTGTGCCTGTGTTGCCTGTCCAAGAATCTAAAAGAGCCAAAATATTTTGAATAGACTTAATGAATGAACATCTATAATTACGAAAACACAGGTCATTTCTATCCCGCCATAACCCCCATAGAACCGCCCCAGACGTAATATCCCACAACCATCTATGTTGTTTACAAATGTATTTAGTTCTCCAACTACCCCATGTGCCGTCTATGTTGGACGGATATTGGTTAGTATTGAACCCTATCCCCACGATGTTTTTTGGGAACATGTATTTTGACATTTGTATTTTGTGTTTGTTGGCGTCGGAGAGCACCATGTGTGGATGCGACACTACGGTTTTGGGTAAGGGGAATGAGCATCATAGCCCGCCTGTGGGATACATGAATATCATTGTCTGGTTTAGTATTTCTGTTCTGATCGTTTTATTAAAAGTTTTTTAATGAAATACGGGGGACTTCAGCCAACCTTTTTTGATTAAAAAAACAAAACAAAAAAAAATTGATTGTTGTTGGATTATGTATTTTTTTTTCTTTTTTTTTTTCAGACTTTGTTATTTGTACATAAAATTCCACTTCTGATGTTTGTTTGGAATGAATCCTGCTTGGAATCTTTGATCCAGGAAATCATGAATCTTCGTTTTTTTCCTCCTTTGTTTATAGGAAAATGAGCACTGGATTTCACCAAATTCAGAGTCTCGGACCAATTTTATGTACAACTGCACTCGCTTACATTTCATGTTCAAAATTTTTCGGACAAAAATAAGTACAACTCCACATATGAGATAGCGAGTCTAATTCAAATGAACTCGTCATCTCTGATAGCGAGTGTAGTTGTATGCATTTCAGCTAAAAATTGCATGTTCAAAATTTCTCCGGAAAAATTAGTACAAAATTACACTCGCTATCTGAGATAGTGAGTCTAGTTCAATCCCACTCGCTATCTAGGTGTACTCATTTTTACCAAGAGTTTGTTTTAGGGAGAAAAAAACTACAAATCCAACAACAAGTTTGGTTCAACCAAGCTCGCTGTTGGAAACAGCGAGTCTGTCTGTCTTTAGACTTTTGTATCTTAGCGAGATTTCTACAAGTGTTGAAGAAAATTATAGAACTACATTCGCTGTTTGAAACAATGAGCTTAGTTTCAAACAACGAGTATGTCAATTTGGTAAATAGCCAACCACATCGTTTTGCGTGTACATCTCAACAACCACACATCATGACATCAAACAGAACCTGTAAAAAAGATAACAAATCAATATTACCAATCTAATGACGATACAAGGTTAATTGCCAATTCGAAACGAAAAGGACACTCTTTTATTATTCTTATAGTCCCAACTTAACCTGGATTATCAGATATAAACAATCATATTCCAAAAGTCAAGACCCATATGATGATAAGAAAGCATAGCATGTTCCTTTCATGTGACAAGTCAAAAGATGTTATTAAAAAGTGTTGTTAAATTAAAACATAAATTAGATGGGTCCCCAAAAGATATGAAGACAAGATCGCAGAGATACGAATATTCATGGAAATATTCCCGTGTATGACCTTTTGTTCAGAATAGACTGTAACCTGATACAAACGGGATCTAAACCTCTATCCACTGCTAAGAGGCTTTACCGTCTACAACAACAACAACAACGTCTTTACATGGATTAAGCCAAGACTCTTAACAAGAAAAGAACATGCATTGCCCGTGGTAATCATCTAGTATATATAAAAGTAGTTAATGAAGGGATAATGGTAGCGTGTTAATGAAGGGATAATTGTATCATTGAGATTTGGACTTCTTAATCAATGGATTACAATATTAATCTTGTGGGAGTTTGAAATGTTTGAATATGCATGTAATTGTTAAGTTAGTTATAGCATGTAAAGTTGAAGATTAATGCAGTCATTTCAAAACTGGGAAACAAATCTTAGGATCTTGTTTAGCAGTTTGGTTGAGATTCTCTGTAAAGTCAAAATGATGACATGCAAATGTTATCGGTATATACATTTCAAGAAATAACTTAAAGCTAAAGTTGTTCTCAATGCATGTAATTGACAGCAATGTGAACATTAAAAGGCCGGCACAGTTAATTAACAGAAATATCTGAAAGTAATCTATGAATCGAGCAAAAATTTGAAGATATTTAAGTGCAATTAATACAAGGATTGCGTACTATATACTAACTAAACAATGGCATGATATACTGAAGAAGAAAAACAAAAGGAAATGACGGAATTTACCTTCAGAGTTCGACAGAGAGTTGCAGCTTGCCAACCTAATATTGTCTCATTGTTCAACTCACCTGATCATGGTTAGAAATTTTCAGATGTCACTTTGATACTCTGTTGATAAGACACAGACATTTTGAGTAAAAGTCGAAATTATACGGAAGTAAACTGATAGTATGCCAAGCTGTTTGAAGAAAAAAAGACAAATAAAAGAACATTGATTATTGGTGACACTGAAACACAATAAAGAGCATAGATTTGTTACTGCTGTGTATTTTTAGCTGAGAAAACTAGAAACGAATTAAAAAAAATGCTCGCTATCATTTTGCTCAAATTCTCCTTCTTTCAGTAAAAATGTCCATACGGAAAAAATTAGGTATGTTTAGCAGATCAGCTTACGTTCAACTCTGAAACACGATAAAGAACCAAAGAAAGCATTCATTACCTAACTGGGACAAACTGAAACTACAAATGGGAAACATTAGAAGCAAAAGTTTCTTTATCCATAGCATTACAGGAATTTTTTTAAAAACTAGAAAGGAAATTTTCCTTGAAAGAGTTGGCAGCCTAACATTAACACCATTTGAAGTAAAGGTCGAAGCTATCAGGTACAGAAGACTGATAGATAGTATGTTTAGGTAACTTAAGGAAAATATGCAAAAGAAAGTGAAGGCAACAAATAAGAACTAAGACAAATATCTTGCTTCGTAAGAAGCAGGTCTTATCATGGTTCAATCTAAGTTCAGAGAAAAAAATGTTCTAAGCAAATTTATGAACTGATTGTGTACAATTATGCGTCTCCATTATTGGCCTTCCTTTTACTAAAAATATCGCAGAAGGAGGTCCCAACTGCGAGTGGAGGTCATTCATGGTTGGAGAATCTTGATCCCCAACAATGTGTGCTTTTCAGAAGTCCTTTGTATTACAAGTACTTTCTATTAGGTCTCCTGATAAATACTAACAACTTACTAGTAAAAATAAGTCAAGTCTAGTAATTTAATTGAAATCTATATGGGTATTTAGCAGAAAACTGAACAAATTAAGGGTTGCGAAAAAAAATATAAACAAAGAAGAGGAGCCTAATAGAACATACAGCACAAATAGGAAATCAAAACAAAGATCCCCATCTTGATTGAACCCTTTACTGTAATATTTTTCTGAAGGATTTAAATAGGAAAGCTCCACCTTGCTTCTCATTAATAAGAAACATCACAAATGGACCAAGAATGGGATGCCAGCTCTAAGCTCTAATAAATCCAATACACACACAACTCACAACCAACCCCTTTAATATTTTGTTAGGAAACAAACACAAATGGAGACCATCCCACCCATATCCTAATAAAGATGAGGATAAGAGATTTATGTCAGTAGATCTACTATGGTCCATGATGAATCCAGACTCTTATCTCCCATTGAAATCAATATCTCCTTTACATTTTCGAAGTACTGATCACAATTAGACAATAAAAAGGATGATAATGACAATAAAAACAGTTAAAGAAAACACATATCTCAGCCTCAAGCATGCTAAAAAGATGTATTTTTACAATACACAATAACATATATAGATCAGCAAACAAGAAACCGAATAGAAAAATACATGCCAACATATAAGTGTTTATGTAAAGCTGAAATAAAGAAACAGAATAACGCAATGGAGGTTTTTAACTAATTGTGTCTGCAGAATAACGCAATGGTGGTATGTAAAGATTTTATGTTGATAACAAAATTTATGAAATATTCTCTAAACTCGTATTTAAGAGTAGAGTATCATCTCTAATATTATAATGGGAGAAGGCCTTAGTGTCATTTGTAAATGTTTTGTCATTCTACCAACCCGTGTAATACACGTGCATAACTATTATAAAGAAGGTCCTAGTTTCAAATCAAGACTATATCTAAATTTTTATTTTAAAAAACTATATTTATTAAAACGTGCATCGCACGTGTATTATAATGGGAGAAGGGCTTAGTGTCATTTGTAAATGTGTGTCATTTTGTCAACACGTGCAGCGCACGTGTTGGTAGTTTTTTTTTTTTTTTTGTCCTTTTCATTCCCCCTCCCCATTTTCCCCACGTGCAACGCAACGTGTATAATACTAGATTTTTTTTCTGTCCTTTTCATTCCCCTCCCTATTTTTTCCACGTGCAACGCACGTGTATAATACTAGTACATAATAATAGTAATACACCGAATAGAAAGTCAGCTTACTCTGTGTACAATCATAGACCAAAAACACAGGAATTAGTACTAATCACCTGATGATCAATGCTTGATTTGTGGGCATCCTATCCTCCCTCCCATTGACCTTGAATTCTTCAGCTATTTATCGCAACCATTTTTAAAACATTACTCAATGACTCACTTGCCTTATTTGTTTAGTCCAAACTAATTAACTCCCCCTCTTTTTATATTATATATTTAGGGTTGACATGCAATCTCAAGCCCATTATAAAAGCCCCCCCAACCCCCTTCCCTCAACTCCATCACTACCTCATATATTCACACAACAAACATTTCCTTCATCTCCTACACCCTCTCCTAGTGTACTACTACCAAAATGTCGATACCCGTCATTGATTTCTCTAAGTTAAACGGCGAGGAGAGAGCTGAAACTCTCGCTCAGATTGCAAATGGATGTGAAGAGTGGGGTTTCTTTCAGGTTGGTTCTATAACACAAAGACTTCCGTTATGTTTAGACCTGTAACTATTGGAATCACTTGTACTGATATTTTCAAATTTTCATTTTGTTTGCAGCTCGTCAACCATGGGATTCCTGCAGACCTACTCGAGCGCGTGAAGAAGGTCTGTGCAGAGTGTTATAAGACCGAAAGGGAGCCATTGTTCAAGGACTCAAAGCCTGTTCATCTTCTGAATGAATTGGTGGATACTGGAAAGCTAGATGAAGAGAAGTTGGATGATTTGGACTGGGAAGATGTGTTTATTTTACAGGACGACAACCAGTGGCCATCTAACCCACCAGCATTCAAGTAAGTTTCTCAAAAAATTTCTAATAAAAGAATAAATTTAGAACATACTATCAATTATTCACTGATATATATATTTGTTGGGACTTGTAGGGAAACCATGAAGGAGTACAGGAAAGAACTCAAGAATCTGGCAGAGAAGGTCATGGAGGTCATGGACGAGAACTTGGGATACGAAAAGGGCTTTATAAAACAGGCATTCACTGGCGATGATCAACCCTTCTTCGGCACCAAGGTAATGCCGTAAACTTAAGACAGAATTATGGCCTTTATGTTTTGAAGGAAATAGTTAAAGAAAATTTATATACAAAGAATTCTTCCTCTAAAAATATGACAAATACAAATTGAAAATTAAATACACAATAATTCAAAATGAGATCATCTTATAATCAAATACAGTTTTTCCTAGCTTTAAAAAGCTAATGTCTATCACTATATTACATCCTCAAAACTCTAAACAGGTGAGCCACTACCCTCCATGCCCCCACCCCGACATCGTGAATGGGCTCCGGGCCCACACTGACGCTGGTGGTGTCATCCTCCTCTTCCAGGACGACGAAGTCAGCGGCCTCCAGATCCTCAAAGACGGGACGTGGATTGACGTTGAGCCAATGGCAAACGCAATTGTGATCAACACTGGGGACCAGATAGAAGTCCTCAGCAACGGCAAGTACAAGAGCGTGTGGCACCGCGTGCTTGCCAAGCCCGACGGAAACCGCCGCTCTGTCGCTTCTTTCTTCAACCCATCCTTAACTGCCACCATCGCTCCTCCCACTGAGGACGCAGCCGTGTACCCTAAATTCAACTTTGGAAACTACATGAAAGTCTACACTGAGCAGAAGTTCCAACCAAAGGAACCAAGGTTCCAGGCCGTAGGGGCCATGTAAACTATACTAGTACGAGGAGAATGCATGTTTGCTTCTTTCCACAATAGTTGGAAGGAGTTAAGTTTGTTTGAAGGTTTCTTTGTGTTTTGTGTTGCAAGGTATATATTTGTTGTTAATTATATATCTTGGGAAGCATCCATACTTATGTCTAGAGATGTAGCTTTAAGATGTGTGCTGTGTGACTGGATTTAGTACTCCATGATTGTGTTTGTAAATTAGATAATAAAAATGAATTAAGTGTGTTATGAATGATTGTTTTCTTTCTTTCTTTCATCATGAAAGTGACTCACCTTTACTTTGCATGTCAATTTTCCTAATTAAATGTAACTACAACTCTTAATGAAATTAGTAACCCTAATAAATGTGCAACAACATCAAGCAGAACAACTTGTCCATATGAAAATGAGAGATAACAATTGTTCGGAGCTATGGTGGCCAAAACAGAGAACTTTTTGGAGAAAGACTCTTTTCAGCTAAACATTATCTACCTCTGGGTTTATTTTATGTAAATTCTATTTTCCTTCTTTCTGTTATCGGAATATATTGATCTACTCGTGAAACATAACAAATTGATCTAATGATAGATAGGAAGATTTTAATACATTAAGAGACTAGGTTACTAATATCCTATCATATGGGGGATGTCAACTTTAAGATCCTAGAAATCCATGGCCTATACTTGTCAGTATGAGTAATAGACATATGCTGTGGAAATTATTTCACTTAAGAAGATTATAGCATAATAGTATACCTTTATGCAAGGATTAAGTTACAGATGAAGCAGGAAGTAGAAATGATTTTCATAGTAGATCTCACTAATATGAAGGTTCGCACAAAGCAGGAAACAACTCATAAGTGAACGGGATTCACATAAACATACAACTAAGACAGTAACAACTAAATAAATGACATCTCAGTAATAAAAAGTCCTAAACATATTTACTACGGAATGAATGCTTATTTATCAAAGCTGAACCATTATGAAAGAAGAACATAAAGAATAAGACACACTCCTATTACCTTCAGTTGCAATGCTCAAGTTCCTCGTGATAATGCCCTCAACTGAAAGTATCAACTTTGGCAATAGCGAACTGAAGCAACACCCTAAAAAAATCTCACATCTGCTTTCACTGCAAAGAAACAGATTTGGAATTATAAAACTTTGCTTTGCAGCAGCATCAGTTGCTTGTTTTTCTGATAAGATAAAGATAAAGTATCAAATAGTTAGAACCGAGCTTAGATAATCACCTAGAAACAACAATCGGAATGCCTGAAGTCAATTTAAATGATGCAAGAAACCATCTTCAATTATTTAGAAATCAGATCGATTATAATAACTGCAAGCTTTCTCAGTGTTGAAGGCATTGTGGTCCTCAGAATGGAGAACTCTCATAGCTCTTCATTAAAATCCATACAGGTAACAAAATTCATGATTAAAGACACATATATTCAGCAGAGTATTATTAGTTTCCATCTACCTAAATACGCTAAGAGTACTGTGATTTGTGGAAATGATTCAGTAGCTAAAGAAGACATCTACAAATATTTTCAAGACTCCATGTTGCAAGCTTATTCTATCCCCCTTCGGAACCTAGTTCATGAGAAACAATTGAAAAGTCGAAAGAAGGTAAAAGCAGAGGAAATTCCCAAAGAGAAGTTACCTCGTTGATGTCCGTAAATTTGTTGAATAACATCACCAGTGGTAAAGGCGAAGATGTACCTGTTCTCATGCCCAGACCAGCGACGAGAATGCTAACTGTACACATTGATTTTGAGATAAAGAAGGCACGAGATGAGACAAAATACAACGTAGATCACCAACAACCGTGTTAAAACAATGGGAGGGCCACATTACTTTTTCAGAATACATGCAGTTGGTCCAACTTATTCCAGAAGAACCAATAAGACGGAGTACCAGCAAATAGATATTTGACATCACAAAGTTACACCAAATTAATAATCTAATCAGAAGAAGCTCATGTAGTTGAAGTAATTTTATTTCCCTGATCAAGTAGTGTAAAACATCCATATTGGAAACAAAAAATCCCAATGATATAAATGAGTTTACAAAAAACATAGAAACTAAATTAATCCAGACAAAGACAACTGCACTGATACTTCTTTGCTTCACAGTAGACTAAAACTTTTTGTCTCTTTGATCACACCAGAGTACAATTATACCAACTCAACCAAATTAAAGGAAAAAAGAAGTACTTTCCAGTAATTACGAGGATCTGTACAGCCTCACTAATTGAAGACTGACCCTGGTTGAAATTTGAGACAAGGGACAACTGGATAGAAAAATATCCCCCCGAGTGTAGCAATCTTTCTCGGGTTCTTTCCTCTGTTAAGAATATTACATAAAAGATGGAAGTGAATATGCAGAGATATCCCGGAGTAAAGAACAGGCGAACTTCAACTCTCCGGAGTGGAAAGATCCATATTGGCAGTCTTAGCAGAATCAAGTATCTTTCCAGTGCACTATCTCCAACAATACTGGCCAGTCTTCATGCTGTATTAGAAACTACTATAACAATCCATGCACACTTCGGAGTAATATCCAAATGATCGATAACCAGCCCTTCCAACTTCCAAGAGCCAGGAAACCTAAGGATAGAGAAGACAACAACAAAGTCCCACAAAGGTTTTAATCTTGGAAAAGGCCTTTTTTTCTGCTTATAGGTATTCAAAGGTCATTTTAAAATTAGTCAATAGCAATCCTGTATTCCAAACCAAAAATATGGCTACTTGTAAGAAATTGAAATTTGTTCAGTTCTGCCATCCATCTTCATTGCACCGCAAGTGTAACAGAAGGATTGTGGACTATATTAGTTTAAGTCAGTGATCACAATGAAATCTGAAGTAATAGATTAAGCTCGCATAAGGCTCTACGGTCCCTAATAAATACTCAAGCAATAGATAAATGTTTTATATTGTGAGGTTCCTGTATCAATTTCTCTTGTTTTTCATTCAATCATCAACCCCTCAATTTACACTACTTTATATTAGATTCTTGATAGATGCTAATATTTCTACGGCCCTCAATTTGTTCAATTAATTCAAATGGGTTCTCTAATAATTAACAGATGTTAGATGAAGTTACAGTTAGATAATTGGAAGTCAACAAAATACCTGATGGGATAAAAATATTTTTCTCTATGACCATGGTCAAAATAAAAAATACTAGACAACACGTATTTGACTAATTATTTTTTACTATATACTACGACACTCAACAGATATTCCTATTAAAACTAAGGGGTAGATTAGTGGTAAAAGACCCGTGCATGTGTTTATGTGCGTATAGGTATGTTTTCTAAATAACAAGCATAGCTAAGGAAAAAATTGATCTTGTATATCATTTTTAATGAATATTTAATTAATTCTAACAGCTACTGACAACCACAGTAAGTGATGCCTCAGAGTCTTAAACATACCTGTGGTAAAGAAGGGAGGATGAAGTAGATTAGCCGGAACAGTTATCCATCAAAGCTGAACCATAACATACCGATTGAATAAGAATAAGTGGGTCTACTCTTACTATCTTCTCTCTTTGAAATTATTTACATCCACAAGACATTGCGGTGCGGTACTTCCTCGTGATAATGCTTCAACTGAAAATTTCTGACTATGGAGATAATGAATGAAAAGAATGCCTCATAAAAATTTGGGAGCTCATTTAACTGCAAAGAAGCAGATAACAGCATCAGTTGCTTGCTTTTCTGATAAGAGCACAATGACTATGAACAGAAAAAAAACCCAGGCTAGTTACTCACCAAGTAATAATATATTTAATGTCCAAAGTAAATCCAAATGATGTGAGAAAATATCTTCAATAATTTAGAAGCCAGGCCGATAATCACAACTGTCACAGTGGCATTATGGTCCTCAGAATGAAAGGACAATTCCCACAGCTCTTCTTCATGACATTCCACACAGGTAATTAATACCAGAATGAGAGAGACAACTATCAGCAAATATATTTCTTCAGAACTGACTTTATATATTCTAATTTGACATAACAAAGTTACTATAAATTAATAATCCAATATTCAGAAGAAGCTCACGTATAAATTTATTTTCCTGTTCAAGTGTAAAGCATCCATATTGGGAACAAAAAAAATCTGAATGATACAATGAGTTTACAAAAGACTATAAACCCTAAATAAACCCCGACAAAAGACTATTGCGCTGATACTCCTGTTGCTTCAAGTAAACCACAATTTTCATACTTTGGTCTCTCCAGAGTACAATAACATCAACTGAATTACATTAAATAAAAAAAGGGAATCAATTTGCAGATAACTTACGAGGACCCGTGAAGCCTCGCTAATGGAAGAATTATCCTGACAGGAATTTGAGACAATGGACAACTGGCTAGAAAAATAATCCACTATGAGTGCAATCTTACTCAAAAATTCTTTCTCCTGTTGAGAATATTACAAAAAAAATGGAACTGAATATGCAAAGATATCCCGGAATAAAGAATACAGAATTCCAACTTTCGGGACTTGACAGATCCAAATTGGCAGTCTTAGCAGAATCAAGCATCTTCCCTGTGAGACTAACTCCAACAATACCGGCCAATGTCCCTGCCGTATTAGAAACTCCCATAACAATCCCTGCATACCTTGGAGCAATATCCAAATGATTGACAGCAAATCCAGCTCTTCCAAGAGCTAAGAAACCTAGAGATACTGAAGAACAAAACACAGTACCCGTGGCGGTTCTAAACATTGGGAGAGCCATCAGAAAAAAGGCAGATATAATGAACCCTACTGAGTTCAACAATTTCCGTGTCCTTGTCACGGATAAAATCCTTCTAGTTATCAAATAATCAGCTACAACTCCACCTATATTGGAGAAAATAAACATGTTGAGGTAAGGAAGCATCTTTGAAGAACCCATATCTTGAAGGCTGAGGTTAAGCCCAAGCTCAAAATACGTAGGCAGCCAGTTCATAAGCACGTATAGGGCATAATGGAAAGTGAAATTATTCACCACAATTGCCCAAACCGGCCAACTAAATATTATCTTCATCCATGGGATGTTAGCTGTGCGAAGAGTTGCAGCATTTTGTGTTTTCCCCTTATCCTTTAACTTTGTAGTTGGCAGCACATGCTCCGCAAAACGAGGAGGGTCACTCGCAAATCTGACCCAAAGGATAGACCAAAGACCACCCAAAGCTGCCTCCACAAGAAATACTGATTGTGGACCTTGATATTTCACGAGACTTGGTAGAAGAAGCATTCCACACGCTGCACCAAGATACATTCCCGAAGTTGTGAGGGACACAGAGCGGGAACGCTCATGTGGCGGGACCCACTGCGCTAGGACTGTATGGATGGAGGGAAAGATAAAGCCCTGGGCAACCCCAACAAGAAGGCGGGCAATTACTAGTAAGTTAACTCGACTAGGGTCGAGAGGAATCAACGCACATGTCAGAGACCAGAACACAAATGACAAAAGTAAAACCCGTCTTCCCCCTATTCTTTGTGCAGCCCACCCGCCAGGGATTTGTGATACCACATATCCCCAATAGAATGTCGCGAGTATCAGACCCTTGCTGGATTGGTCCACACCAATGGCATCGGCAGCTACAGTATAAGCAATTGAGAAGCCCATACGCTCAATGTAGCAAACATTTGTCGATATGAAGGTGAGAAGAACAATCAAGTACCGCTTTGGGATCTCCATTCTTTTCATTTTCAACATTTTTACTGAATTATGCAAAACTACTCACATTTTAATATATATGCACGACTTCAACAACAGAATTATCTCTCTCCTGTACACATTAATGGCTGCTAAACTGGTTCAGTCCACAACTGCCATAGATCTGAAATTAACATGAACACAGTATCAACGACAACAATTCAAGAATTTCATGCTACACAAATAACATGCAGAACAACTGAACAAGTGTCTCAACCATAACTTTGTCGACTGTAAAATTAATCGAACATTACAAATTTCTGTCAAATTTCTCATGAAACTCCTAAAACAGGGCATTGTCACTCATCCACATTCACATACAATGCACGTGCAAACTAGTCTGCAGTGAGAGCAGTATAGCAATGATGCAAAATCCAAACTTTCATAAGCTCAATTCATCAAAAGGTCAACTCTTTACAACAAAAATTGAAGCTTTTACTTCATTTTTCAAAATTAAATGCAAAAAATCAATAATTGTCACAGAATTAACCTAGGGTTTCAAACTAAACTCCAAAATCCCAATATTACAACCAAAAATTAGCATCAAAAGAAAGTCAAGACTGACCAGAGTGCGAAAATGGATCAATGCGGCCGAATCTTGGTCAAATTGATTCCCTTTTCCCACCTTCTCGATTGGATTTGAATCCAGATCCACAAAGTTGCACGCTTTTTACAGCAGAGGGAATGGAAACACCTAACTCCCCCTTTTGGGTATTTTGATTCTGAGGGGAGGAAGATGAAGGAATGGAGTGGAATTTCAAAGATTGGATTTTTATATTTTGAGGAGCAGTTGAGAAAATAGGGGTCGAGATCTAACAGTCAAAGATTGGATTTTTACTGAATGTCGTTAAAAAAATACTGGATTTTTACTGAAGAGAAGTGGAGAGTCAAGGAAAAAGGTGGGATTTTTGTGACTGGTGAAAGGAAAAACTTTTTTCCGTAATAGCCCACTTTTTGAAAATATTTGTAATTATGGGCCAATTTCGAAACTATTATCGCTTAGAGCATCCACAATGGTATTTCTCATATTCTATTATATGGCAGCTACAGTAATGGTAAAAGGAAGGACTTTTTCCGTAATAGCCCACTTTTTGAAAATATTTGTAATTATGGGTCAGTTTCGAAACTATTAGCGCTTAGAGCATCTGTAGTCGTTCCAAGCTAAATTTTGGGTATTTGGCATTTGGAAATAGAAAATATGGCTGGTCGCTGCAGTCGTTGAAAGCTAAAATATGGTCGGACGATCGATTATCTCTCGTCCCATTTTTTTTTTAAATTTTTTTTAAGCACTAAAAGACAAAAAAAAAATTTAAAAATTTAAAAAATTTAAAAAATCAATTTTTGGCCTGGGACGGAAGATTACTTCCTGTCAATTGTGATTTTGGCATCTAGCGGAACTTTGGGAATTGACGGTGTATAATCTACCGTATCTGACTTTTTTTTTTTTTTTTAATCTTTCAAACGGGATTTAATCCTTCGTCCCAACTCACTTTTTGTAGGTATACCCTACGAGACGAAATTTAATCTTTCGTCTCTACTGAAGAACGAAAGATTATAGGTCGTTAGCTATATTTTGCATTTAGCCAAATCGTCTGCTATATTTAGCAATGCACTATTCATCGTACACCCAAATTTTGCAAATTTGGACGACGACTGCAGCGCTTTTTTTCCAAATTTTTCCAAAATTTGGGTATTTAGCCCACGACTACAGATGCTCTTATGGACTATTTTGTGCCACGTCATCAGTGACATCTTTTTCATTTTCAAAGTTGCTAATGGGAATAACGGTCTCTGTTTTAAAATATTTGGAATTTTGTGTTTGTTGTCGCTATTCCTATTAGCAACCAAAGCATATATGAAGTTGCTAATGAGATTAACGACCTTTAATGAACTGTATTCTAACATTTGACAAAATCTAGAGAGTTTTTGCTCTCTGAAAAATAACAATCAATTTATTTTTGAAACTGAGGTCACTATTCGGAATAGAGACCTTAGGTACTGTACTTTTTTCCTCTTATAAGCGATTCACCTCTTATAAGAGGTGGTCCACATCTTTTTCCATAATTTTTAGCGTTCTTTTTTTACCTCTTATAAGCAATTTCTCCCAAAATCGCTTATAATCCTAAACAGCTTCTAGTAGTCTCTTTCAAATTCTTATAAGCCTTCTATCACTTAAAAAGTCTATATTATCCCAAAGTATAAATAGAGAAATTATATAGTAAGGGCAAAAACGTGTAAAAGTAAAGAAAAGGCTCTTGTAAAAGGTAAAAAAAAGAACAGAAATCTCTTATAAGTTCTTATAAGATGTTATTTTTATATAAAAAGAACACCTCAAAAGGAGGCTCTTACTGTAAATCTATATAATAAAATACAAAGAAAGCTATCGAGTAGCTCTCCTTCAATCCCCCCAAAAATCAAAGGCCCAGATCTAACCTTACAAAACATATTTTCCCCCCACAAGTTTTCCCCCAAAACTCAAATTCAAATCCCTCATTCAAAACAACTCCTATATATATATTTTTTTTTCTCTCTCTCTCTCCCTCCCTCCCTCTTCTATTCAAAAATTTTTCAAATTTTTTTTAAAAAATTTTAAAAATTAAAAAATTAAAACAAATTTAAAATTTAAAAACTTTAAAAATAAGTCAAAAAAATCATATAATATGTTTTTTGCGGGACCCCCAAAAGTTTCTCATATAATATATTTACTACTTCAATTAATTTGCTGGACCTTCAAAACTATTTTGTATGATCAAACAAGGTGCACCGTTCCGAAGACGTGCCGTAGGCACGTGTCAACGGGCAAACTTTTAGTCTCTTATAAAAGGTAACCTCTTATAAGAGGGAAGAAAAAGAACAGTACCTTAGTTGTACAAAGGTCGCTATTCGGAATAAATGTCTTTATTGTACTAAGGTTGCTATTCGGAATAGAGACCTTAATTTTGCGACTATTTTACAAATTTTACAAAAAAAAAGAGATTGAGTTTCCTACCGTGGTCACTATTGCAAATAACGCCCGAAGTATATTTAATTTTTTCTTTTCCCAAGTGAGAAAAACATCTCTAGAAATTGCTAAGTGTCTCAATACATTCATTTGTCCATTGTATGATCTAGAAGAACGGTGCTTTCCTTCATTACAAACCCGACAACTTTCTTTTCTTGTACAGCTGATCCTGTAACAGCGATTCCGAGTAGTCAGTTATGAGTAATGCCCAAAGACTCGCCGCGCTTCGCTCCTCCATGAGGTTGCACCTAACTTCGCTCGTCAATGACAGCCGGATTAAACCCAAGGCTCTTGAACAAATCTTCTTCTAATTCTCATGCTTCATGCTGATTGGTTTCCCTTTATCTCCGTCTAGTGCTAACTTCAAACCCTTTAGACCCAATGTATCATACATATTCACCTTCCCGAAATTAAAGTTGATCTTATCGTCGAATTGCTTGATCTTTATGATCTGATATGCCATCTTCTCAAAGGAACTCAAATAAACCCATGAACTTGAAGCTTTGATCCAAATTGTTAGAGAATTTGATTCCCTCTTCTACTAGGATCTTGTTGAGTTAAGCAACACAATTAACACAAACCCCAAGCAATTAGAAGATCACACCAAACACACCAAAGCACACAAATTTGTCCCAGTTAGGGGCTTTCAGCTTAATCCGAGGGAGAAAAAACCGAGATGTTATTCAACAATAGAAGATACAAGAATATTACAATTCTCACTATGACCCTCTCTCAAGCCTCATAAGAAAATACTAGTTGTTTACAATTGGAGAACCTCTCAAACTCTCTTCAATGAAGTACTATCTCTCTTGGCTCTCAATAAAGGTCAATTACAACAATATATAGAGATCTAGAAAAACCATAGTTTAATATCTTTATACAATAGCCATTAAATATTCCTGAAGAGATAACCCTAGGATAAGAGTCGTACGATCTAACTTGAAGAGCAGGTCGGACTTCCAACGAATCACCTAGACCTGCACCCGAAAGTTGCTTCCAGCCGCACGCGGTCGACTGCACATATTGTGGTCGACCGCACTTGGCCTTTCGCCAAGCCCGAGGAGCTGATGGTCAACTGTGCAGTCGACCACACCTTCTTCTGTTGTTGCTGCTGCTGTTTTGCTTTGTTTGCATCCACTCCGCTTTGATCGCTTCGATTCCTCAATCGTTTCATCGTCTTCGTATCCAACTTAGTATGCAAGACATAAACCCAACAAGTACTTCATATGAGAGGTGAGGGATTTTTCCATTGTAAACATCAAGTAGTTCCAGTTAGGCTTGATAGAGGGTCGTGGTGAGAATTGTAATATTCTTACTTCTTCTCTAGTTGAAATAACATATCGGTTCTTCCTCCTTCGGATTAAGGCGAAAGCCCCAACCGGGACATTTCTCGTGTGCTTTGTATGATTTAGTATTTGATTGGTGGTTTGTATTGATTGTGTCTAAGATTCAACAAGATCCTCTAGAGGGAATAATTTCCTAACAAAATGTATCCGAGCATCAGGTTCGTGGGTTTGTTCGAGTTCCTTGGAAAATATGGTAGATCAAAAGACGAAAATCAAGCAGTTTAACGGTAAGATCAACTTCAATCTATGGAGAATTTGACATTACAAGAGAGACTGTCGCAAGTGGTGTAGCGCCCGAATTTCCAATATAATATCTCAGAAATACGTGGCACAATTCCAGAATCAAACTTCAATGTAATTATAAACATAGCAACCAAATACAGGAAAATTTTAAACTTTTTATTACATCAATTATTTACAAAGCACAGCGGAAAATTAAACACCTTGAAATATAATTTCTTTCTTTTACAACACATTCTTTTATAATTTACATAAGCCATATACATCATCATATCTCATGCATCCAAATCCCAAGCTATAGGTACCTACCTGTAAAACATGAGGCTAGAGATAACCCTAACCCCCAAAACTACAGAAGTCAGCCATAACGGTGTGAGTGACATCAAAATAAATGCAATATGAATAAAACATAAAGCATAGAGTCATAAACAACATGTATCAACAGTAATAATAAATGAAATAAGAAATAACAATAAATAAAACATGAAAACATCAGTGAAACTAGACTAAGTGTCAATTGTATAAAAACATGAAAACACATGCATAAAACCAAGTAAAGAAAACACCAATGCTATATGCTCACTCTCTAATGCATACTTGTCGGATTCTATGCATCACACTCTACATTGATCCGGTGCAAGCCCTTAACGTTCTCCACTTGATAGGGTTTAATCCCTAGCCATGCAACTAATCCTACTACGATGACTATTATGAGATTTAGACATTCTGCAAGTATTGGTTCTCGCCCTTGGAATTGTAATACCCCGTAATTTCGAGAATATATAATATATCTATATAATAAATTACAAAGAAAGCTATCAAGTGGCTCACAATCAATCCCCCCAAAATCAACGGCCCATATCAAACCTCACAAAACACATTTTCCCTCCAAAATTTCAAACCCAAAAACCAAATTTTTTCCCTTAAAAAACTCATTACTTTATTACTATCTATCTCTTCTCTCTTTACTTTTTCATATTTCTCTATTTCTCCCTCTCTCTATCCCATTCTTTCTTTATTTACTTAGAAATTTAGATTTTAAGATTTCGGTTTTGTAAATTTTCAGAAATTTTAATAGCAAATATCTCTTCAACAATTAAATTTCATTATTTTCCACACTTAAAGTTCTAAGAAGTTAGATTTTATACCCACATTTATAATTATTTTTCAACATATACTAATGGAAACATAGACTTTTATTTATAACTAATTATTGTCATACTATTCAAACTTGAGCTACATAATTATTGTTTTACTGTTTACATGGCTTTTCGTGTTTTGTATCGTTCCAAAGACGTGCCGTAGGCACGTGCCCATAGGCAAATCTAGTATATAATATATGTTGAAGAATGGCAGCATGGTAAATTTTTGGAATAGAGGGGGGCCCACACGTGAAGAACATAGTGAATGCTGCTATTTGTGTTGAGGAGGTGATGACGTCACCTCGTGGGGCCTACCCGGATTAAGAAAGAAATGAAGACAGCTTGCTGTCTTGGATTTGGATGATGACGTGTGCAAAGATGGGCCCACTGGGCTTTGTCTTGTACACAGGATTTGAGTAAAAATAGGTGATTTGAAAAAAGTAATCCCATATCGGGAGTATTCAAGGAATAATTTAATATAAATAAAATTGCATATGATTAAGAGTCACATAATTGGTTAACCACCTTTTGAAATACAGCATGTGGTGGGCAGTTGTACTACATAGTTGATATGGCTAAAAATGGGGTTAAATCAGGACCGTCCAGATCGAGCACGAATCTTCAAGCACAGGGGTAAAAAGGTAATTTCACACACAGATGGATCCAAAACGGGTATTGGGTCTCCTTCTCACAGATCCAACCGCCCGCGAATGGATCCACTTTAGCTGGGCACGGGTCCCGGCCCGATACAAGCCCAGTTCACCAAGAGGAGAATCAGGGCCACTGATTTGACTAAATCAAATCAACAAGCCTGATTGGCTCCCACCAGGGAATCAGGGGCTAATTTCCCAAAACAGAATAGGAGGATTTTCCTCCTGACTGTTAGGCAGGAAATCAGGCCCCTAACCGTTCCAAAGGCGACTATAAATATCACCCCTCTACCTCCATGACCAGGTTAATCACTCTTTCACCACTTTTAAGCTCTTTCTTAATCTCTTCTGATTACTGACAAGAGCGTCGGAGGGTGCGTCGCCGGAATCAACCCCGGTGTTTCGCACTTCCTTGCAGGTCGCGCCAGGAGCAAGAAGGCTGAGTCAACTGTTCAGGTGTTTCTCGATCTCACAAATTCATCTGTTTACCCCCACACCGAAATCAGCGGTAACAGATTGGCGCCACGGGTATTGGGTCTCCTTCTCACAGATCCAACCGCCCGCGAATGGATCCACTTTAGCTGGGCACGGGTCCCGGCCCGATACAAGCCCAGTTCACCAAGAGGAGAATCAGGGCCACTGATTTGACTAAATCAAATCAACAAGCCTGATTGGCTCCCACCAGGGAATCAGGGGCTAATTTCCCAAAACAGAATAGGAGGATTTTCCTCCTGACTGTTAGGCAGGAAATCAGGCCCCTAACCGTTCCAAAGGCGACTATAAATATCACCCCTCTATCTCCATGACCAGGTTAATCACTCTTTCACCACTTTTAAGCTCTTTCTTAATCTCTTCTGATTACTGACAAGAGCGTCGGAGGATGCGTCGCCGGAATCAACCCCGGTGTTTTGCACTTCCTTGCAGGTCGCGCCAGGAGCAAGAAGGCTGAGTCAACTGTTCAGGTGTTTCTCGATCTCACAAATTCATCTGTTTACCCCCACATCGAAATCAGCGGTAACAGATTGGTGCCGTCTGTGGGAACACCACACGAACAGCCTCAGCCCGTTCTCCGTCGCCCTCTGCAGTCATGCCTCTGAAGAAGGTCAGATCCAGAGGGTCGAACCGTGTGGGCAACCTCGCCGACCCGGCGAATAATGAAGTCCCCATCAATCCTACTCCCCAGTCCGACCTCCCTCCGCCGGCCCAGCAGGGCCCACCTTCTCCTCCCAAGCAGCAGCCCAACAATGGTCCGTCCGGTCATAACGGTCGGAAGGAGAAGCAGCCCCCCAATCCGGGCCATGTCTCGGTCCATAATGGGTCCTCGGACTCGATGGCTTCTCATCACCCCGACCTCCGCACTCACCTTGACGAAAGGCGGGCCCGAGCGGGAGCCTCCCGCCAGCATCAGGGTGAGCGATCCCCTCGTCGCCGAGACGGCAGAAGGTCCCCGGACCGCAGAGGCCGAGCGGCATCTCCCGAGCACCGAAGGAGGCCACATTCCCCCGGGGATCGGCGTCGTCCGAGGGACCGAGAGGTGCCTATCAGTCGGGCCGAATTCCTCCAATTTCAGGAGACCGTTCTGCAGGCTCTCAACCTTCGGTAGAACGCCCAGAATGCTCAGAGGGCTCCGACGCCCCCGAAGGATCCCAGTCCTCGCCGCCGAACCCGGAGCCCTTCCCCGGCTCCCAGCCGCCAGCAGCGGCGACAGAGTCCTCGCCGGTCCCAAGACTACTGGCGCCGCAGTCCACGCTCCCCTTTCTATGAAGAGGAGTCCGGGGGGTCATACGATTACCAGCGGAGGGACGACGCCCTCATCCACCGTCTCCATGAGGTGGAAAGGCGTATCGGCCGCATGGACAGGGAGGAAGAATCCCGAGCCGGAACCTTCCGTCCCAGCCGACCCCCCTTCTCAAGGTCGATCATGGAAGCCCACATACCGAGGAGTTTCAAACCGCCACAGTTTGAAACATACTCAGGGGAGTCCGACCCGGTCGATCACGTCGAAAGCTTCAAGACCCTGATGCTGATCCATCAAGCTTCCGACGCTGTACTCTGCAGGACCTTCCCTGCCACCCTCAGGGGGTCGGCTCGGGAGTGGTATTCCAGGCTCGCCCCCTCCTCCATCTTCTCGTTCGAGCAGTATGAAACACTGTTCATTACTCACTTCGTGAGTAGCAGGCGAGCCGAGAAGACAAGTCTGTCCCTGCTGAACCTGCGGCAGGAAAAGGAAGAGAAGCTGCGGGACTATGTGAAAAGATTCACTGCAGAGGTAAGGTCTATCGCCTCCTTAGACCAGTCGGTGGCAACCGTGGCGTTCCAGTCGAACGTCCTCAATGCCAACCTCCGATCGTCCCTAGCCAAGAAACCACCGCATGACTTCGCCGACCTCCTCCTGAGGTGCGAGAAGTACATCCGAGCAGAGGAGGCTGAAGCCCTTCCGAGCTTCGGAGGGCCCTCCGCAGGTTCGAAGAGGAAGGCGACGGGGGAAGAGGGGTCCAAGAAAGCTCAGAAGGACAATGGCGGTCAGCGTCGCGCTCCCCCCAGGTTCGAGAAGTTCACTCCCCTCACCACCAACGTCTCTACTATCCTGATGGAAGTGGAGAAGGAGGGGGTCATCCCGCCAGCTCCGAGGATGCACACCCCGGTAAAAAGGAGGAACAAAGATAAATGGTGTCGCTACCATCGCGACCACGGCCACGACACGAACGACTGCCGGGCGCTGAGGGAGGAGATTAAAGCCCTCATCCGAAGGGGCCAGTTGGCCAAATTCATGAAGGCTAATGACCGGGCGGACCGCAACACTTCTCCGCCTCGGGGGGCTAACAAGCGCTCCGAGCATCGCGAAGAGTCGCCCGGGTTCGAGGAGGAACGGGTCCTGGGCCTGATCCACAGGGGTCCCATGGGAGGCTCCTCTAATACCTCCCGGAAGGCCTTCGTCCGAGAGGTCAACTCGGTTCACAGTGCTCCTCCTCCCAAAGGTTTCGGCATCCCCGTATCTTTCTCCGACCCCGACCTCGAAGGGGTCCGAACCCCACACTGTGATGCCCTCGTCATCGACCTCCGCATGGCCAACTTCAAGGTGCAGAGGATTTTGGTGGACAACGGGAGTTCGGTCAATATCCTTTTCCTCTCGGCCTTCCGAGGCCTGCAGCTGCCCCGGGACCGTCTCAAGCCGGCCGGCTACACACTTCACGGGTTCACGGGGGTCCCGATCACCGTCGAAGGGGTGATAACCCTGGACGTGACTGCTGGAAGCGCCCCTACTACCCGGACCGAGCCGATGGACTTCATGGTCGTCGACGTCCCGGCAGCGTATAATGTCATCCTAGGCCGACCCGGCCTAGCTGCTCTGGAGGCTGTCCCTTCGGCATATCACCTCAAAATGAAGTTCCCTATTCGGTCGGGAGTGGGGGAAGTCAGAGGAAGCCAAGAAATGGCTCGGAAGTGCTACATGACTTCCACAGGGGGACCGGTGCTCTCGCTCGAGACACTAGAGATCCCCGAGCCGAAAACCCGACCCACATCCGAGCCGGCGGATGAACTAGAAGAAGTGCTCTTCTCAGATGAGGATCCGAGCCGAAAATTCCTCGTCAGCAAGTCCTTACCGACCGTGCTGTTCTCCGACTTGGTGAGATGCATCCGAGATAACCGCGACCTGTTTGCTTGGTCAGCCGCGGACATGCCCGGCATCTCCGAGGAACTGCTCGTCCATCGCCTAAGCGTCGAGCCGGGGTGCAAACCGGTTCAGCAGAAGAGGCGAAAGTTCGCTCCCGAGCGACAGCAGGCAATCAAGGAGGAGGTCGATAAGCTGCTAAAGGCCAAGTTCATACAGGAGGTGAACTACCCCGAGTGGCTGTCGAATGTTGTAATGGTCAAGAAGTCTAATGGCTCGTGGAGGATATGCATTGACTTCACCGACCTGAACAAGGCGTGTCCGAAGGATCCCTTCCCTCTCCCGAACATCGACACCCTTATCGACGCCACCTCGGGTCATGAACTCCTCAGCTTCATGGACGCCTTCTCGGGGTACAATCAAATCCGAATGTTCCCTCCAGACATTCCGAAGACCTCCTTCGTCACCGACCAAGGTTTATACTGCTACCGGGTCATGCCGTTCGGCTTGAAGAATGCGGGCGCCACTTACCAGCGCCTCGTCAACAAGGTCTTCCAGAGCCAGATCGGCCGAAACATGGAAGTGTATGTTGACGACATGCTCGTCAAGAGCGTCCGCGGCACTGATCATGTGGCCGACCTCCAGGAGGCCTTCGGCGTGCTAAGAAAGCACAGCATGCGGCTAAACCCGAACAAGTGTGCGTTCGGTGTCTCTTCGGGAAAGTTTCTCGGCTTCATGGTAAGCCAACGAGGAATCGAGGCCAATCCCGAGAAGATCAAGGCCATATTAGACATGGCCCCGCCTCGGAACATCAAGGAGGTACAGAAGCTAACCGGTCGGCTCGCTGCTATCGGCCGGTTCCTATCAAAGTCGGGGGAGAAGTGCCTCCCCTTCTTCAAAGCGCTCCGGGGGGATAAGGGTTTTGAATGGGGCCAACCACAACAGGAATCGTTCGACCAGTTAAAGGCCTATTTGGTGAACCCCCCTCTGCTCAGCAAACCGGTCCCGGGCGAGACTCTCTTTATCTACTTGGCTGCTTCCGAGCAGACCCTAAGTGCTGTCTTAGTGAGAGAGGAGGACCGGGCCCAAAGGCCCATCTATTATGTGAGCAAGGTGCTTCGGAACTCCGAGCTCCGCTATTCGAGGATAGAGAAGATAGCCTACGCTCTCGTCATGGCAGCAAGAAAGATTCGGCCGTACTTTCAATCTCACTCGGTCGTTGTCCTCACCGACCAACCCCTCAAGCAGATCCTCTACAAGCCCGAGACCTCGGGTCGGCTGATGAAGTGGTCCATAGAGCTGAGTCAGCATGACATCTCTTACCAGCCTCGGACCGCCATTAAGGCACAGGCCCTCGCCGATTTCATCGTGGAGTCCACTATCCCCGAGGTCGACAGTGTCCCGAATGGGCCCCCCATTTGGACAGTCTTCGTGGACGGATCCTCTTGCAATGAAGGAAGCGGCGCCGGCATCATCCTAAACGGCCCTGACACCTTCGTCCTACAGTATGCGATCCGTATGAACTTCAAGGCCTCAAACAACGAGGCAGAGTACGAGGCGCTCATCGCCGGGCTCGGACTTGCCCGCAGTGCTGGAGCACAGCGACTCCGGATTCACAGTGATTCCCAACTGGTCTTGAACCAGGTCTTGGGCGAATATGAGGCCCGGGATGAGCGAATGGCGAAGTACCTCGCCAAGGTCCGGGATCTCATGGGCCGGTTCGAAGAAGCCATCATCCAACGGGTCCCTCGGGAGGAGAACTCACAGGCCGATGCCCTTTCCAAATTGGCCTCGTCCTCCCTGCAAGGTCTTGAACAAACCGTGCTAATTGAAGTCCTCTCTAAGCCAAGCATCGAAGACGAGACACCTAGTTCGGTGGAATCATTGCCGGTCATGCTGCAGGACAATTGGATGAAGCCACTGGTAGAATTCTTAAGGGACAGAGTTCTGCCCTCGGATCCCAAAGAAGCTCGCCGAGTCAGAACTCGGGCCGAGCGCTATGTCTTGATCGAGGGCGTCCTATACAAACGCTCTTTCTCTCAAATAGACGGCCGACCGTACCTAAGGTGCCTCACTCCGGATCAGGCCGAATATGCCCTACAGGAGCTCCACGAAGGCATCGGAGGGGCACACTCTGGATTTAGGTCCTTGGCCCGAAAAGCTTTGAATTATGGGTACTTCTGGCCGACCCTCCTTCAAGACGCCGAGCGACATGTTCGGCAATGCAGCTCCTGTCAGAGACACTCCAACATCCGACGCCTCCCTCAGGCCAACCTCGCCTCCCTATCAAGTCCCATCCCCTTCGCAATGTGGGGCATGGACTTACTAGGGCCCTTCCCTCCGGCTCCGGGTCAGTTCAGGTTCTTGGTCGTGGCCGTTGACTACTTCTCGAAGTGGGTCAAGGCCGAGCCCCTCGCCACTATTACCGAGAACAAAGTGGTACAGTTCTTCTGGAAGAGCATCATATGCAGGTTCGGCGTCCCCCGCCTCCTCGTAACGGACAACGGGACTCAGTTCACAGGCACAGCGTTCCGAGCTCTATGCGACGACCTGACCATTCAGCAGCGCTTCTCGTCCGTCTCCCACCCCCAGTCGAACGGACAGGCAGAAAATGCTAACCGGCAGATCCTCGCAGGCATCAAGAAAAGGCTCGACAAATGTTCGAAAGGTCTGTGGGTCGACCAACTCCCTAACGTACTGTGGAACTACCGCACAAGCAAACGGACCCCCACAGGCGAATCCCCTTTCAATCTCACCTATGGGTCCGAGGCCGTGATACCTCTCGAGGTCGGAATACCCTCCCCCCGGCTCATAGCTTTTGACGAAGAACAGAATGCCAGGAACCTCAGGGCAAACTTAGATGTGATAGACGAGCTGAGGGAAAGAGCGTCAATCCGGCAGCAGACTTACCGAAGAAGGGTTGAACTAGCGTACAACAAAAAGGTCCGACCCGCCAACCTTGAGCAAGGAGATTTGGTCTTGAGAAAGCTAGCCATATCCTTCCCCAGTCAGAAGGGTAAGCTGGCTCCGAACTGGGAAGGGCCGTACAGGATCACAAAAGTTGTTCGGCCCGGGACATATCGTTTTGAAGACCTAGATGGCAGGGAGATTCCGAGGACCTGGAATGCCGACCACCTTCTGAAATACCAAGAGAGCGCCCCAGCGCCTCTCTGAGTAACCCGAGGTGTCGAGCCATTCCTCTCCTCCAAATTGTAACCAATTTTCATGAATTGTACCATGTAAAACGGTTCGCCGTCAATAATGAATAAAGAAAGCTCTCGCATGTTTTTGAATTCATGTGTTTCTCTCCCGTTTTGCCATCTGCTTTTTAAATAACGGAACCTAACCAATGGTTCGGAGTCCACGTTCGGCTCGGCCTCACCTCCTCGGATCGTCCCCGGACGAACCAGGGGTAGAACGTCGTTCGGAACTGCTCCCACAACCGTTGAACTACACCGATGGTTCGGAGTCCAACACTCGGCTCGACTTTACCTCCTCGGCTCGCTTCCGAGCGAGCCTGGGGTAGATCACCGTTCGGAATTGCTCCCACAACCGTTGAACTTTACCGATGGTTCGGAGTCCAACACTCGGCTCGACTTTACCTCCTCGGCTCGCTTCCGAGCGAGCCTGGGGTAGATCGCCGTTCGGAATTGCTCCCACAGCCGTTGAACTTCACCGATGGTTCGGAGTCCAACACTCGGCTCGACTTTACCTCCTCGGTTCGCCTCCGGGCGAGCTAGGGGTAGATCGCCGTTCGGAATTGCTCCCACAACCGTTGGACTACAACGGTGGTCCCGGGCTCCAACACTTGGCTCCCAATCCCACCAAAATCACTTCGGCCACATGATCCGGGCTCTCTCGACCGATAGCCGAAGTCCGAAGCACTACGCCTTCGGTCGGATACCGAGCAAGTGCCTTCCCGAGCTCGCAAACGAAGAAAAGTCACTTTCCCCTCAACTTTCGCGCCTGATCCCGATCAGACGGCTCAGATCTTGCCACCTGCGCTAAACGACAAGATAGCATTTTCTTGGGAACTGAGCCACCTCGAGATTCGTGCCTACAATCAACGGTTCAGATCTTGCCACCTGCGCTAAACGACAAGATAGCACTTTCTAAGGGACGGATTCGCCTAGGAACTCGCGCCGTACCTTGTCAGAGTCGCTAAACGACAAAACACTGTACTCATGGGAACCCGTTCGGTTCAAATACTCTTGCCGACGGGACTAACACACTCGGCCCAAGGACCTCGGTGCGACCAACACAGTTATAAGTAAGACAAATATGCAGAGCAACAAAAGATATTTTATTAAGCAATCAGACCTCAATACAAAACACAGGGTTACAAGGTGTTTGGAAACAAAATACACGACGCCGACCCACTACACTTAAGCCCTCATATAGAAGAATCTTCACCGGACTGTTCGGCGGATTGTTCGTCCTCCTCGGCTGGTAGCTCCCCTGCACCGTTCCGAAGCCTCGCTATCACAGTCTGCAAGTATCGAATCTCCGAGAGCAAATCATCCCGTTCGGTTATGATCTTCGACTGACTATGCCGAATACACTTGACCCGAAGAGCATTGCTGAACGCGGTTTGCGAGTCCTCGTCCCCTTCTGCAGGGTTCAGCTCGGCGATCCTACCCTCCAGACGCCGGATCTCGGCTTCCCGAAGGTCGAGGACAGACAAAAGGTGAGCCCGCTCACCTTCAGCTCGGCTTAACTCCAGCTCGACGCTCCTAGGACTCAGAACCGCCGTCCCAGAAGTGGCCTCGGATTCGGAGTCATCATTCGAACGGTCGGAATCCGAGCCATGGACCGTGACCACGAGCTGAAAAGAAGGGAAAACGAACAACACAATTTCAATATACCGCCGAAGTCCAACACTTGGAAAAATTTTCTAAAGAAACTTTCAAGATTCGCATACAGATGTAGTAGTGTTACAAATGGCCGAACCGACCCTACAATTAAGTTTTGCAACAACCAACAAAAGTGAAAAACGACATGATCAAAGCCTCCTCGGAAGGGGAATGCTTCGGTTTAGGGAAACGCAAGGACGACAAGGCCTGCCCTCCGAGCTCGACCCTAAACCAACGAGGCGCGGCCCTCCTTCGCTGCTGGCTCTGACTGCGACGCCTGCTGAGGCCCCGCTCGACGAGACGGCCGCACTGCTCTGAGCGTCGGCTGGACTCCGCCTGGTCATGGGCGAGCATGTCGCAAGTTCGTAAAACGTGATTCCCTTCTCGCTTTCTTCGCGAGTGCACGACGTACTGTGGACGTTTGCCCTCTCCGGTGCCGGCTTAAGCGACGCGATCTCTTCCTCCAGCTCAATGATTCTGTCTCTCAGGGCGTCGTCCTTCGCCGATCTTTTCGGACGAGAAGGCCTCGACGAGCCAGAGGCGTTGGCATTATCAGTCGCGAGCCGTCGGAAGTGGGTGACCTCGATCCCCCTGTCTATCGTGATCCTTCTGAGCTTGTCGACGTCGGCCAGTAGCCTCTTGTGCTCGGCCGACGCCTTCTCCAGTTCGGACTTCAGCTTCTCTTCCGCTGCCGAGCGTTCTTTCTCCGATAATTCCAAGTGTTGAACCTCGGCCAAAAGGTTGTCATTCTTCTGCTCGACGGCAGTGAGCTCTCTACGGAGCCGCTCGACTTCCCCTTCGGGACAAGGAGCTTGGGGGTACTTCCGCAGTTGCCACAGCTCGCGACAGTACCTCCGCACAGCTGCCTTCGCCTCCTCCAGCTTGCCGAGCAGGAGAAACCGCCTCTGTCGGCCGACCGAGAGCCCACGCTTCGTTTTTGCCAGCTCCTTCCGAAGGTAGACGACCTCCGTGACCGGACCGAACTTCACCTGAAAAGCGGAGATAAATCCGATGGGACAATACACGGAAACATCTACAACTAGTCATACGCAAATCCGAGGCTCAACACTTGGATAAATTCTTGCCAAACAAAATATTTTCATTTCAAAATCGAGGTGAAAGTTTTACACAAGCGGTGGCCAGTCCGCAGTTAGGCTTACAAAAAAAAAGACAACCGAGTCAGGGGTCGACCTTTTTGTCGTTCGGGTCCGTCGACCCCCCGGTCTTGTCCTCGCCATCGTCCCCGCCTCCGCCTTCGCTCCAGCTCTCCTCCTCGGAGTCGCCCTCCTCCTCGCCGGCCTCAGTCTCCCCGGGGACTTCGACAACCTCCGTCTCTCCTTCGGGGCCGAGCAAATCCTCGGGAACCCCTTCCTCCCCTTCCACGAGATCGTAAAAGTTGTAGGAGGATGTGTCGAAGCCCGGGTTCCTTGCGGCTACGTGGATCAGGGCTCGGCCGTAGGCGTCCAGCATGTTCTGGATCATGTGCTGCGCGGCCTCTTCCTGCACGGCCTTCCTCACCTTCTTCATCTTCCCCTGGTGTTTGGCCTGAATCCTGTCGGCTCTCTTCCGAGTCTTTTCCATTTCCGACCGAGCGTTGGCCAGGGCCTCCTTCAACTCGGCAGACCCCTTCTCCGCTTCCGACCGTGCTTTGGCCAGTGCCTCCCTCAGCTCGGCGGCCTCCTTCTCCGAGGCCTCGAGTTTGGCCGCCGCATCCTTCGACAGCTGAATGGCGTCGGCCAGCTGCTTCTCTAGTCCCCCGACTGTGGCAGCCCTCTTCGACGAAAGAAGCTGCTCGGCATCAAGCTGTTGCGCAATCTTGACGCGCTCCGCCCTCTCCCACTCCTTCTCCTGCTCCTTGTTCGCCAACTCCTCGACCAGGAAATTGAAGTGGCAGAGGGTCTGAAAAAGAACAGCAGGTTAAAATCCGTACCCAAAGACTTGGGGAAATTCTAAGGAAGAAATTTAAGTGAGGAAGAGCTCGGCCTACTTACCGACATGGTATTCCGAGTAATCTGCATCACGGCGTCCCCTGCCATCCCCGCCTTTAGGGTCGCTCGATCCTTCGGCGTCGGCAGGTGCCTCACCGCCTCCATGCAGATGTTCCCATCGCCCAAGAAGCCGTCGACGTTCATCACCTGCCAGTCGGGGACGAAGATCTGCTTATGACGCTCGGTCAAGATCTTCTCCGCATCGGCAGCAAGGGGCGGAACTTGGAGGAACAGCGCATCCTTCACCCCGAACACGCTGCTCGACGAACCGGGGGCACCCGCCTTCGGGGTCGGTGCAGGCGCATCCGAGGCAGGAGGATCGGAGACCACGACTCCCCCCTGCTCGGGGACAACGACCTTCGTCGGAGAGACAAGGACCTCGATCTCCCCCTCCTTGAGGACTGCGACCTTCGGTTGGTCCGCAGCCTTCACGACCGAGGGCTTCTTCGAAGCTCGGCTGTCCTGAGGACCAGCCAACGACCTCTTCTTCTTCTCCTGCTCTGACCTGCCCTTCGCCACCAGAGCCTTGTAATCAAGCTTCATCGTCTCTGCAAAAGCCGAATGAAAAAACTTAGAAAAATTTTCACGAACTTTTAAACAAAGAGTATAAATACCAGAAGCATACGAGGGTCGATCGGACTGAGACCCCCACGGAACAGATGCTCCTCGGTAATATCTTTCCAGCTTAGCGCTGGCAGGGCGAGGAGCTTCCTCTGAACCTCCGCCTCCTCATCACTCAGCGGCACCTCCTTCTTGGTCCGCTTGGGCAGACCCTCCTTTGCCCAAACCGTCGGTATCACCCACGGCGTCACGGCTCGGACGAGGAAGTACTTCTCCTTCCAATGTTTGATCGAGTCCGGATTCTCGATCAACTTCACGCCTGTTCGGGGAGAAAGGAAGAACCTCTGTTCGTCTCGCTTTGGCTGGCAAGGTCGGAAGAGACTCCAAAAGAGGAACATAGTCGGCTTGGCGCCGACCTCTTGGCATCGAAGGACGAACGCCACGACGTGCCTCCATGTGTTCGGCATCAGTTGGGCAGGACTCAAACCGTACCAGACCAGGACTTCAACCACGAACGGGTGGAGGGAAAAGCGGAGTCCGGCAATGAGGGAGTCGACCGGAAAGACACATACGTCCGACGAGGACTTTGTGTTGGCTCGGAATCCCGGCCCAGGAAGGAGCAGTACATACTCAAGCGGGATCCGGAAACCCTCTCGGATCAGACGAAGATCGGTCTCGGTAAGAGTCGAGATCCTATGGTCCGCCTCGGACAGCTCCCTAGGCTCGTTCTCCTCCACCAGCTTAGCCGTACCTTGGGTGACTCTATCCAAAGTATCCTCGGCGTAATCCCGGACGCCTCCCACGCTCGATAGGGCGATAGGCTGCCGACCGAATGCCCCCGCTCTCTTCGGTGTCTCCACTATCGTGACCACGGCTTTACCCTTTCGGGACTCCGCCACGACTTCCTCTGGCACTTCAGCCACCTCGCCCTCTTTGTCCGGACGAACGACGTCCTGCTCGCTCGGCTCCACTACCCCTTTCCCTTTATCCCCTCGGCCAACGGCTTGCTCCGAGGCAGGGGTCTCATCCGAAATCTTAACCATTTTTCCTAAAAGAGAAGGGAAAGAGACTGACCTTGAAGTGACAGGTGCGGTCGGAAAGTTCGCCGGAAACAAGGAACGCTACCGCGACAGCTAGCAACGCCACCAGAGAGCTAAAAACTTCGAAGCAAAGTAAAAACTGAAGAGAGAGAGTAAAAGTGAAAAGTGAAACTTGGTCTAAGGGGGGGTGAAGATTTATAGTAAAATGGAACGTCCTTTGGACTTCCAAACGAAGGAACGCGACTTTTGGGCCGCTCTCGAAACATCGCGAAGGCCCAATACAACGGCCTTCTTCACCAAGTCAATTAGCTCGGCGCAACGTGGTCCGAATCCGAGCAACACGTAATCCGAGCTAGATTGCGGAAGCCTTCGGTCGGCTCCGAGCAAGTGCCTTCCCGACCCTGCAAACGGGGAAAGCGCACTTTCTCCTCAATTTTCGCATCGGATCCCGATCAGACGGCCCAGATCTCGCCGAGAACACTAGACGACAAGATAGTGTTTTCTGGAGAAATGTGCCCGTCTTGAGATGCGCGCCATCATCCAACGACTCGGGTCGCACCACGTCGCTCGGACGATTGAACCCTCGGACGCCTCACCTATGTCTAGGGGAACCAGGAAAAATTTTGATTCAAAGTTTTAAGGCGCCGCCCTCGGCGAGCACCCCCCAGGTCCCGTGTCTCGGTCGGTATTTCGCCGACCCACGGGCCCCGGTCGAAGACGGATCGGCACACCCCCCATCTCTAACTCCTCCGGGTTGACATCCATCAGGAGCCGACAGCCCGGAAGGAAGACAGAGATGGGAAGGGGCCCATCAACACTCAGAGATCAGAAGAAGCGCACCATTCCGAGCTAGTTGGTTGCAACTGGAAGGCTTGGCCTGGCAGAGGGCTCTGTCAACTGCGCCTTCACAGTTGCAAACAACGAGCTCAGATGGTCCGGAAAAAATCATGGTGGAGGAACGACCGCTCGTCCTTCCGAACAAGCTCACCCCTCGGATTCAGACATGGATGATCACCTCTCCCACCATGATCTCTGCCGACCCTGACACCCGCTGCGGAGCAAATAGGGAAGGCAGAAGATCTTGGTGGAAGAACGACCACCCGTCCTTCCGAAGTGACTCGTCCCTCGGGTCCGGACTACGGTCGTCGCCACTACTGCCTCGTCCCCCCCCGCTCCTGACATCCACTTGGGGGCCGTCAGGAACAAAGGGAAAACCA